>NBZA01001355.1:20419-39522 GCA_003054995.1 Aleochara bilineata
TCATGTCTCGTATTTGACTAGGGTAACATTGACCGGCAAGAACATTTAGAACAAGGAAAGTACTTTCGATGTTCTTGTATGAGATGCACGGACGCAACTGAGCTGGGCACATATTTGAGCAACTTGATTTGCCCCAAATGCCAATTTGCTAGTGTTGTCTGCCAAGATGAGAAGATGGGCAAGTGGCAATGTACTCATTGCCAACATAAACCCAACGCACTCATGGTGAACACTACATTATCCCTAGCACGTGAGCGCATGCAAGAGGTACTTCAAAACAGCAGTTTGCATGGTTGTAGAGAATTCGCAAAAATGCTTCGGCGCACATTCCATCCACAGCATGCATTGCTAATTGAAATGAACCAGAAGATTATTTCGCTTTTAAGTTTTGAAGGAGACATGGCTTCGGCCAAAGAAAAGATTACATTGTGTGATGATCTGATTAAAATTTTGAGGGTGATTGAACCTGGAATTTCAAGACATCAAGGAATTGCGCTCTACGAGATGCACACAGCGATGTCAATTTTATCTAAATTACAATACAATAAGTCACTGCTAACGGAAAAAACATTTTTAAAGGAATTAAGAAAGACGGAAACTGTTTTACGGGAAGCCATCGGTTATTTAGTCTACGAACCCAAAGGAACGCCGGAAGGCCGCTTGGCGCAGAAGGCTCTCAATGATCTTCGCGTCTTGCGGATAACAATAAAGGATATCGAGAAGAGGGATCAACGGCGAGCACTAGAAAAGGCAAAAGGTAAACCATAAGTGTTTACTAAACATATAAGAGTAGTATTCTACATTATATAACTCCCTAAATGGACACAAAACAGTTTACATAATAATAATACCTCTATCTTATTTATGTTTGCCATCGATCCTAATCGTCACACATGCGACGGCAATCAAAATATTTAGTGCCTTTGTAGTAATATTTTTTCGTAGAATAATAAATTCGTAACAAATACTTTTGTATGTAGTAATAAATCTACGTTGTCTGAAAACCATTGTTGCACTTTTTCTTATACACCTATGTAATGTTAACATCGATAAATGTTAATGTGCCTTCGTATTTGTAGTCTTTGATTGGTCTGTTTAGAAACCCAATGGGATTTACTATAAATGTACATATCAATCGCTAAAGAAATACTATAACTACCTATCACATTCATGGAATACCCAAAGGTAGCAACTACAATGTACACAATTTAATAGAAAGCAAATATAAAATCTGGAACTAAACCTGCAAACGCTATGGAGAGTCGAAAGTCTGTTACTTGCTAGCCCGATATTCAATTTTCTAAATATACACATAAAATAATGTTGCGTTTGTTTAGGTCAAGTCTTTATCATTGGCTTTTCCACATTTTGTTTGTAAAATGGAATATTTTTGTCAAGTATTACAAAATTTAAGGCATTGAACATCCAATATTCAAACTGAGACTGAACATCGTAAAGCATCAATGTTTTTATCCTAGACATTATCGCACATTCTTATCACACTTAGTTAATGTTAACATGTGTATAACATATTCAAAATAAACTATGAAAATATATCATTAAACAATTAGAAATAAAAGGTGTAAATAAAATTATAATCACTCAATATAAAATCACGCAATCGCGTCGTAAAAGAAATGTATAGAATATATATGTATATGGAAGTAGCAACAATATTTCAAATTGTACAAAATGGAAATATTTAAGGAACTTTACTGAAATTCCAATAAAAGTAAAAATTCTTTCATATGCCAAAGCAAATATAAGGAAGTACTTTACTTACCTATAGGAATCACATTAAACTATTCAAGTGAACTGTTCATGATACTTATGTCAGTTTACCATGAAGAATTTTGTGATCAACGAGGTCCAAAGTGTGTACGTTTACTATTTGGTATCAAGTTACACTGAAGACTAGAATGCCGCACGTTAAGTTATTCTGGTAGTCGTGTATCCATTCCGGGTACGAGAATATCTTCCATATTAGGTAACAGCATAACTTTCTGTAGTACACAAAGAAACAATATTAAAGTCTATTCAAAATATTACAGATCGCATATTGCAACTTACGAGGAACTCCTTGTAGACTCGCTTTTCAATCCAATTACTAACTTTTATAAAGTTCCAATTCCGTTCGCCAACCACAGGCTGCGCATTCAATTGTAGTTTCGGCATTGGTACCGACCGGAAACCAAACCAAATACGATCGGAGGGCGGTGGCGGGATATTCACCACCAGACACCCTCTGAGCGCTTTAACCTCCAACTTGAGTCCCACGTCAGTGTTCGAAACTCCCTCAATCGCTTTCTTAATGTACTTGTTTTCAGTGGCACGCTGGAAAAACTTGGACTCGGCGAAGCGATCCACCATATTCATAAACTTTTTATTCTGTTTACTGACGCCGCCAAGACCAGGCATTGGATACCCGTTCTCGTCAAGTGGTGGTTGCGTAGACGAATGCCCTCGTTCATCGTCTGACGAACTCTCTGCAGTGTCCTCGACATCGGAATGATAAATTGCCGATTTAGGAAGAACGGATGGTGACTCACCGTTGCGATGCTCGCCTTGCGCCTTTAGCTTGAGCAGGTTCAGCTTTGTTAACACCATAACAATCACGGAGCCCTCGTAGCTCACTTCGAACTCATTCCACAGACCCCACTCGTCCAAGTACGGTTTGCCTATCTTGCAAATTTTAGGAGCATAGTTACCGATCGTAAGCTCAGTCATGCGCAGCGACTCGATAAAGATTGGCAGCTTAATTGCAGCCAGTTTCTTTGCAACGCGATCATGAATCTGACGGATCAGTGGTTCGCTTTGGTGGAAGTCGAAAGTCATACGGTATATGAACGTATTCAGCCAATGCAAATCCGTGGTCACCACGCATTCTTCGAAGTCATGAGACTGCCGTGAGCGTCGGCTGCGCACCGACGAGTCAGAACCTTTCGAAGAATTCAAAGAACCTATGAACAAGCTGTACGTACCACCGGATTCGATGGGAGTTAAAATTGGAGACATTATCTTAAGATATTTCGCGTAATAGTGCGTGTCATCCTTGACAATATCACTGGCACTGTCTTGGCTGCCAGTGTCGCCGTGACCTAAGCGATGAGTCGCACGCTTAAAGCGCCTGAACCAATGCTCTTTTTCTCGATCAGTCCTCGCAAATATGTACAAACAGGTCTGCTCGATGGGATCATGCAATAGCGCAAGATCCATTTGGGGATCGATCGACTCAGCTGTATCAAAATAAGATATCTCCTCCTCAACCATATCATCGTCCAATTGTGCAGACATATCATCAACTGATGCATTGTTAGTGCCCACAGAAATAATATCCTCTTGTTTCGCAGCAACAGTCTGCTCAATATTTTCCACGCTAAGAGTGATGGAATCTTTATCGTAATCAACCGATGCCTCCTCAATGAGTTTGCTGAACACTTGTGTGCTACTAGTAGAGCGGTCCTCCTTTAATCCATCCTTAGAACCATCAGCTAGTATGTCCTTACTTGAATCTTTATCTTTCGCATTCTTTCGTTCTCGAGCATCATAACAGAGCTGATCTTTATTAAGAATAATACAAATTGGATACTTTTTACTCCAGTGACGGATTTTTGTTAGGCCACGAGGCATCAAGACCACCTCAGCGCCTAGAAGATTGTATATTCGATGGCGAGTGAAGTTCATTTTGTGCTCCGGTTCGTTGTAAATGGCTCGCTTTGGAATTTTCGTTTTAGTGTTACTTATCTTAAGCAGGTTTCCGTGCAGACGCAGATAGACAGATTGCGTCTGAGAGATGTGATAAGTGTAAGGGTCATATATTTCTGGATATTCATTCACCCAGCCTTGGTACTTGAGCATCGGGCGCTCCTCCTTTACCGGCGTAATTGGAATGTAGTCTTCCACCAGAAAGGACGCACGGTTTTCCCTTGGTATACTTTTCCACTCGCTCGTCGAAGGCATTGTGTTGAAAGTGTTGACATAAATATAAACTGCACTAAGCATTAGACAGCTGCCCGCAATAAAGCCACTCATATAGCTACTGATGGGTACCACTACGTAGAATATAAGACCTATAAGAATGTAACAAGTGAGTCGATGACGGTACATAAAACCTAAGTAAGTTTCATCCTCAGACGGTGAGCGTAAGTCGACGAAACCGGTGGGAGCAAAGACTGTCTTGACACGCGTATCGCTGTCTTTAAAATAGCTGTTGCGGATATCATCACCACTGATTTGAGTTATTTTTATATTGTCATCGTCAACTTCCACGTTATCTAATTACAATTAAAATATTGCAGTGAATATTCCCCTCACATTTTATGATTGCTTACCAATTTGCTGCAAGACGTCAATGCCATGCTCAACGTCTGAATGGTCCACCTCGATGCCCATATTAATATTGCGCAAATCCTCGAGGAATGCATTGGTCGTCGTACGCGTCTCCTTCTCGCCATCCTTAGTAATAATCGTTACATTGCGCTTTAACTTATTATTACGTTTAAAGCTGCTTTTACCAACACGGGGCCCAGAAGGCTCCTTTTCGCGCTCTTTTTTATCAGAGAGAGAAGTATTGTTTTCTTCATCGCTTGACATCTCAACGCCTGCAAGCAAAACGTAGCTTTTATAACAAACCTTATAGCGCGCAACTTGTATCTATACCTTCGGTAGTCGACACAATCCCGCATGTCCTTGAAATACTGCTTTCACTCAGCTCCTCTGACTCGGACAGACTAGAACTTTCCTTCTCCTTAGTGTCTTTCAGATCCTTGCATTCTTTCGTAAACGGCCTGCCTAGCTTCTTCGGAGACGCTTCAACGTCACCAGCGCGACTGGTCTTGTACTCTGTGATCTTCCCCTCGACGCTCTTTGTTATCTTGCCCTTGAAATGAAAGAAAAATGAAAACATTTGAACGACCAAGTAAAAACCAATGGAATTTTGAACTGGGATCGCAAAGCAGAACTAACCTTAATGTCAGTGAAAAAACGCCAGGGATCTGTCGGCGGAGACAAGTCCACAGACGATACGTCAACGCTTGTTGAACGCTTGCCCAGCTTGGTCGACTTGTACGGGCTGCTCTCCACATCACTTGCGGCTTTCGCGGGTGGATCGAGTGCTAATTCGTCATGATCCTCATCCGTGGCGTACAACTCCTCAATCTCCTCGGCGGTGGCGTTAAAGCGGAAACTTGGCACAGATGAATTGATCGGCTTGCCTAGAAGGAAGCGCATCTTAATTAGGATCGCGTTTGGCGCATCGCAACTCAACGGAGAGGAAACATGTTAATTGCAAGAAGTAATTAGTCAACCTCCATCACCATACCTTTAAGCATGCTAAGTGTTATTTTTGGCTTTTTGTAACCTTCCATAATAGGAGCGCGCACTTGTTAGATATTAGGCTCAAAATATTCAGGCTCAAAAAATTCAATTTAGGGATTACTTGGGTAAGCAGCAATAATCTGAAAGAGCAGAAAAATTACCGGAAATCACAATGTTACTCACAGCGTAGTGCTACAAATGTTTGCGCGCAACTAGCAACAAACAACATGCATGTTACCAGACGTGTGATTACGTGGTGGTCAAAGTAAATTACAACTATAGTTAGTTAGTACTTTTTGTATTTGAGGCATTCTGATTAACAGTATGTTTGAAAACTGATATACATGCATGAATGTTGTAAATCAACAATGAATAGATTAGCTGCTAAGCATTATTTTCAGTGTTGAGACAAGCTTGTACACTACAAAGCGTAAACATGAACATATGCCTAGCAATCAAATATACCTTTCCTATTATTATCGCTCTGCGCCATGTCGTCCTGATACGGAATCTGATAAGATTCGAGGTAGTCTTAAGCAAATTTTCGCCGGTTATCACCTGCGATTTCGCTGCTCTTTTGTTGTGGATGTTGCAAAAGCACATTTATGATCTACTTGGGAAATGCATATTGATATGCAAAGTTCTGCGCTTAACAAATACATAGATATATTTACGTCGAACGCTGGTTGGTAAATAGTGTACTGATTTGCATTATCAACTTGCCCATTGTTCCAAGTAACAATAACAACAAATACATTCGCAGAAGATTTAATTGGCCAACAACAATGCAATACCTGGGCAAGTCCTAATCGCTGCAACCTCACGACACTTATCTATCAGAAGCACAAACTCGAAAAACACCGTCCGATGACTTGCGGCTTTGTTTTCGCACTCGTTGCTTCCACTTTTCCGACACCTAAGTATATATCGTGAAAAACCTGCACAAAAATAATCAGCTGTTTCGCCAAAACCACATAGAAAATGCGATTGCAGCGCCATATATGCCGATGTGACCCTAAGTTAGACGAACGTAAGATCGGATAAAGTTTGTATGTCGTTTGATATTTAAATATAAAAGTTGTTTAAAATAGTTTACTGCTATGAAGCAGTAAATCACTGAAAAACACTTTTGAGGAGAATTGAAAAACCTAAAAGTCGAATATCTCGCGAATATTGGAAAACTGTTTTCAGTTTTATTATGAAATGTTAAAACACTTCAAAGATGTATGATACCAAAATTTTAATAATGATATTAATATTTACAAGTTATGATAATACATTTCTAATAATAATTAATAACATCATTAATTTTATGTTAAAAATGTCTGGATACGATTTTGCGCAGTGACTTTTATATTACAACTTCAATTAACATGAATAATTTAGTAATGAGAGATATCGTATGATATTGCTTAAGTAGTTGAAAACCGTTAAATATATCTTATTAACAATTAAGTAAAACTACTAATTATGAACATGAATTCGTATCAAGGTATTGCATATTCAAACATTATTACAAATAGGATAACATCCTGAAAAATTAACTGCTTTTTAATTATGAGATTGAAGACAATTGTAACATTATTAAACTAATAATTTAATGAAATACATAGTGAATTACATAACTACTAGTTACGCACAGACGTAAATAAATATGGTAATCAAAAAAACGACAAGTTCACTGAAGAATAAGCTTTTAAACAATTATTTGTCCGCGTCCGCTGCCTTCTTCGCGGCCTTGGCCGCCGCTTCCTCGGCCACATCCTCTAGTTTGCGTTTACGCTTCAGCAAATGCGTGATATCATTTGCTTTTTGTTCAGTCACACCACCAGATGATTCTTGTGTGGAACTTCCGCCCGCCGTCAATGAGTTACTTGTAAATCCGGCCGTCGCCAATGTGCTATTTGCAAACCCACTAGCAGTCAAGTACTTTTCGATGCTCTGCAGAGGAAAAAGAGGATCAATTTGACGAATGAATGAGCTTGCATTTCGTAAAAATAATTTATTTCAAAAGCAGTGAAGCAGTTTAAAATGATCTCATCTAGTCATGTATCCAAACGCACAGTGACAACACAACGAATTGGCAAAAGCACAAAGATAATACAAAAGCAAGCAAATAGTTAGTGACGGATAATTTTCAAGCGGCTCATCTCCTGCTCCACGACTGATGTGATGATTTTTTTGCACTCTTTATCAATATCTATTTCACCTACCTCCTCTTGGTGTGACAGCAAGTCATTTATCTTCTCGTCCAGTTCAGGTATGAGATTCTTGATGTCTTTCAGCTCGGCAACGTCGGATGCTCCTTGCTCGGCGATCGCTTCCAAGTCAGTGGTGCGCTTCACGAGTAATTCGCGCGTAGCTCTGTACTGCTCAACGGCTTTCTCGATCTTATTCAAAGCAGCAAACGCCATTCCCAGCTTGTAATAAGTCTGCGCCAGTTTACGCATGTCTTTGCTTTCAGTGTAAAGTTTCTTTTGTATTTCCAGACCAGCAGTAATATCTTCAACGGCGGAATCGAACGATTCGTTCTCCATGGAGACCTCACCAAGCGTCACCAAACAGTCTGAATAATCCTGAAGTCCTGCTTCTCCGCGACCATTCAAAATGCCTTTCGCCAGTTCCAACACTTCCCAGGCCAGCTGCAGGTCAGTGGGATCGACATCATCTTCATCTTTCTGCCCTAAAAACATGAAGAATTATTAGTTTTTGGAAAAAGTGCCAAGTGTAGACGTAATTTTACCTTCAAGACCTTCTTCAGTCGCAGTTTCCTCTCCGTCCTCAGCTGTCTTGTCAGTTTCCTCTACAGACAACGCAGACTCGCCATTCATGGAAACATCAGCAACACTCTCGTCGTTTTCAGAAGCTGAGACGATGGAAGCATTGGCATCTTTCTCTGTTTCGCCATTCTTTTCCTCTCCAGATTCAGCAGTTTCCTCCTCCTCCTCGCCCTCAACATTGTCTTCATCCTCCATGCCAACCTCTTTAGGGACACCTTCCCCTAGAGGATCGCCCTCTTCACGGGCGACCTCCAAGAGGCTTTTACCGTACAGCAAGTAGACATTGCCCAGGGAGTCATGCTTCTGGTCGTCGTACTCGATCGCAAGCAATTCGCTGGCACGACTTAGGTAGGTGACTGCCCCTTGGTAATTGCCACGAGTATACGCATTTGTGCCAAGTTGGAACAGTTCAGAACCGGTCTTTCCTTCAAAGCTCTCCATCTGTGTCTGCAATAAAACGTGCATGTTCAATCACTTGATGAAACATTTACAAAGTGGGATTGAAGATATTGGGAAATTGTTTTGATGACTATTAGATCGGGGTTAAATGGGAAAGGCCGGGGAGTGTGTCAGTGGCACATGCGCGGCTGCAACTTATTGATGTTGGAAATCGCCGGCATCGCGACCACGACAACGCAAACATCGTACTAGCTCGCGATAGCACCCAGTTCTTTGTGGCTGGGGTCCAACTTCAGACTTCTCCAGAACGCCATTCTCATTTTTCAGTTAATTCTACAAATTGGACACGCAACTAGTCGAACTACGCACAAATCACAATACACGGTAAGAACTCATTAGAAAATCGCCAAATCATATGTTCGAGTCATCAATAATTCCTACCCCTGGAATGAAGCTCCCTAACATTGATACGTATTTCCTATTATAGCACAATGCAAACGCACGACTGAAGAACACACGTCACTCGGCTGGGAAGAAGAACAAAAACCGCGTGCTGGAGGAAGATGTGCGCCGTCGATCGTCGTCAGCGAGAACAAACCACCGCGACGTTCATCAACCACTGCAACCAATGTACCATCGGGAGGCACGCAATAATGACGGCGTAACTACATATCTGCAAACGTCGCTACCAGCGCCGCGCGGCTTTTTCGACCTTGTGAAGAACGGCGGGCAGGAGTACGACTTGCTCATCGTTGACTACGAGACCGCGATGGAGCAGCAGAGCGGCGGCGGCAGCGGAGGGGCCAATGGGGAAACCGAAGACGATACTGGATGGAATTGCAGCGTGCATCCCAGCGTCTTTTTTCTGTTAGGAACCCTAGCGCTGACCACATGCGCCACCGGCATGCTTTGCGCCGCGATAATGACTGACCACTGGGAAGAAGTCAGTTGGGACCGCCAATCCCTCAAGAGCCTTTCAAATCGATCCATCGAATGGATGCTAGATGGGAAAGTCGCAAGTGTAACTACGAATAACGAACGCGCTTTCTTGGTACCTATACATGGAGGAATATGGACCCTTTGCTTCAGTCTGACTGGTATGGACTAACGCGATTTTGAATTCTAACAAAATGAACTAATTTTTATAATTTAAAAAGAGGAGGAGATCTCGTACCTAAGCCAGAAAGGGTTTCCCAAGCAATCATGTGTGAACTATCTATCTGGTGAAATGGACGGCATGAAGGTTTGCGAACTGAAGGCAGATTGGCAACGCCGTAAGTGTTATTTGAAACTGAATAAATAAACGCAGACATTAGCGCTGTGTGATTTATAAAACAATGCGCAAAGTAAACAATTCTTAGAAGTTGAAGCATAAGTAACAATAATGTAATCAAACTCAAATTTCTGTTCGGTTTCATTTTAGGAATGCAAAATTTATCAATTTCCTGCGCTTTGGTCTGCCTAATCATCCTTGGGACTGCAGCTCTTGTGGGGGCATTTGGTGTTTGTCACCATCAAATAAGCGCTGTACTTGTGACTGGCGTTATGTACTTGCTGGCTGGTAAGAATTTCAGACTCCTTTAGAATTGCTGACTACTATAATAGTTTGATTTTGAATTTCAGCTTCTTTCGCGCTCTTTACTCTATCGATCATCCACTTCAAACGAGTACAGAGCCGACCTCAGGGCCGCATTCCGGAGGCTGCAGTGGACGTAGACTCAGAATGGTATCGCATGGATGCAGATTGCACTGTGGATGGCGTGGTTTGGCCCATTGGAAGTCGTGGTTACCATTTCTCGGCGCATTTGCTTGAAGCGCGCGTTTTTGCAACATCTTGGTCCCTCGACCTTGGTTGGGGTGGCGTAATGCTTTGTGTTATAACATCTGTGCTTTGGATTCTCCTCTCAAAAATTATGCGCTTCAATCCGATATCCAGTATGATCAACTACTAGCTAACTTACAAAGTGCGAATAAAAGGCAAGAATGAATGAAGGAGGTATACAAGCAGGTAAAAAGTTTTAAACCTAACGAAATAACAGAGGTCGCACTCGCGCGCCTTCTAAGAAACGAGCAGCTGCACAACGAATCCCCATCTTTGAAAAATGAAGAACAAACGTTAATTTATCGCTCAAGAAAATGTAGGGCTGCTTTGCCTTTATAATAGCCGCCGTTCAAACGCTGTCAACGATTATTTCTAGCTCAAGGCGACTTAGTGGTGCTTTGCTAAGTTCAAATTCATGACATCCATGGCGTGCATGAAACCGTCCAAAAAAAAATCAAAATAATTGCAAAAAGTGTTATTACTTTAAAAACTACAATTGTTGCATGCATTAGTGTTTGAATGTAACATAAATAGGAAGCGTAAGAAAACTACATCTACAGTGGAAACTAACTTACTACTCCTACGCGTCGGTTTTTGAACATAACCTCATAATGCAATTGACCAAAACCGCGCCAAAGAACAAGCAAGCCACGAAAGACATTATCTGCAACGTCTTCATAATAATTGATATACAATACTCAAATGTAAATGATTTACTTAAGTAAGAATAGCGCAATGTTGCCTTCGAAATGAGCCTCAAAAGAATCTCTTTTACGATGAATATATTTCTGATGTATTTTAAGATGTGCAAAACGCATGGAACAAATTGTACGATTGGTTATAGCATATACCTACATGGATATATTTATTCTATACGACATTGTATTGTTAGACGCTTTTTTGTGCAAGATTTAACAGATACCACTTGTGTAATTGTATTTGAAGCTTTTGCTTGGCGTACGTACAAATGGCATTTCAATAGCAACGATGATTGGCCTGTCACTTATTGTAAATATTATCTTTGATGAATATTAAAATGATATGCAGAAATCTTCACTTACCACTATTTTATTTTCACTATGAATTGACAAAAACCTGACGAGTGCTGCCTGTTGAATTTGCAGAGACAATTGAAAACGAACCACACTTAGCTGTATCTGAGAATCGAATGAACGCGCTCGCGTTTGACATAGACCGGAGTGGAGAGAATTTTCGTTACTCGTCGTTACCGGAAGTAAATTTTGAAACGGCTAGACACAATAACCTTGTTTACTTCTTAATTTATTATTTAGTTATAATAGTTTATTATAAATAATTATAAACATAAATTAAATTAATTAATGCTTGGTAGATAAATCAATTTAACAAAGTATTTACGATGTACAAGATATTGTATAAGCGCCATCTACATAAGAACTTATAACATTTTTAGAAACAGCTGATTTCACAACATAACCGCATAGAGACCGCAAATAAACGCATTCAGATTAGTGTTAATTAAATATTTTATGACTTGTACGATTGATTAAAGTGTTCTTGTTGGAAAAGTGTACCAAGAGCGAACGATGGCTTCGAAAGAAAAGGATAAATCCATGCAGGAGAAACTGAAACATTTTTTCAAGTTGAGAAAGGACATTCCAAGTGGGTTTAGTGAAGCACTTTAAGTTAGTATCAGGTAAAACGTTTCTATTATATGCTTTCAGACAAGAGCAAAGATGAATTTTGTCTAACCAATGAGCTGCAACAGGAGTTGTGCAAAGATTCACCAATTCCTGTTAGACTGAAGGCAATCAAAGAACTCATTGATATCATCAATAAAAGCAAATTAAATGAGGTATTATGTATTATTTTTTGGACGAATTTATATTGTTATTTGTGTTTTATTGTAACAGCATGTTATACCAAAAGTATGGACGTATGTCAAGGATTTGCTTGATGATCCTGCCAGAGAAAATAGACATCATGCTTTGCAAGTTCTGCACACTCTAGTTTTAAGGCAAAAGAGTCAACTGCCTGATATTTTCCGTGCACAAGTGTTTCGTGTCATTGTTGAGCGAAAATATAATGAAGAAACTGCATTGCTCTTTAATTTGCTACAGTCTTTGTCTGATAATGGCAAGGACATATCTTATTTTGATGAACAGGTAAGTTGCGATTCAAGTGTCTTTGAATTATGTGCATTTTTGTTGTTATGTATCTTCAGATGGCTCCTTTATTATTAAACTGGCTACCAGAATTGACAACAGCCGGCAAAGCAAATGAATTCATGCTGTTGCTGATCAACCTTATAAAATTCAATGCAGCACACGTAAAAGAAACTGAAATTCATGATTTTGTCAAGTAAGTTATACATCATTCTAATTGGATTTTAAAAGATTTTCATACAATTTCATGCATGTAGCCATATTTGTGTTCTTTGCGACCCAAGACAAGAAGTACTAGTCTACAGCGCGCTCAACTTTCTCGAAACCATCATTGCGTATTACCGTAATTTACTTCCGGCGACTTTGCCGAACATCATTGGTACATTGTGCAAAGTAGTCAATCATGAAGCGTACACGCAGCTTAGCTGGAAGGTAATGCGGAACCTTCTCGGCACGCATCTGGGCCACGCTGCCCTCTTCACCATGTGCCGCATCATACAGTCGCCCGAGCTGACAACGAACATTGGCCTAATTCGCGGAGCCATTTTCTTCATCAATATGGGATTGTGGAGTTCATCCTTGCTGAACATGCGCTGCCCTCCCAGCTCAGTTCTTCCTGCCATCTACGAGGCTGTCAAAATAAACCAACCTGTGATTACCTACGAAGTCATCCTCAGTATTCACAAACTGATACAGAAATGCAGCCCCGAGCTGCAGGAGCCATCCTGGGATATTATTCTGAAAATACTTGACAGTGCTGCGAAGCAGATCAAGCGGCCGGAGTCACCTGTGCCCACGAAACTTCAACCTCACGTGCCCTTGAACGAAACCCTCACTGCCATTGAGACACTCATCGATGAGGGCAATTTCAATGGTAATGTCGAGGATTTCTACGCGATTATCGAGGAGTGCGCACATGTCCGACCGGAGAGTTCTATCATGAAACTACTGACGCATCTTGCTGATGATATCCATCCGATTCGCCACTTATGGTTGACGAAATTAAATAACTTGATGTGTAGATATTTTCGCGTCGAAAAGGAGAAGCGAACCAATGTTCGTCTCAAAGTTTTGGATATTCTCATCAATGTGGTGCAATTGCATCGCGCTTTCTATGAGGATGAGCTCATCGACAAGATTGTCATTCCACATCTGCTGCACTTGCATACAGACCTGGACTATAGGATTCGATCAATGGGCGCAGGTTTGATTATAAGTTTATGCACACTTTGCGAGAGTCGCCGATGCATGGAGATGCTAGACATAATTGAAAAAGTAAGTAATCTTATGATTGCAATATGATTTATACGTTGTTATAAACTGCAAATTTTCTAGTTGATTAATCGACCTTTTGAAATGTCACCGGATAATGTAACGCCTTCGGAAGCAGACACTGCTGATATAAAAACTATCGTCACTCGCTTGATAAATTTATTCGAAGTGAAAATACACAAGTTGCCTTCGATGCCCGCGATCCGTATCTACAAAATATTGATAGCTCATCTTGAAACACACTACATGCGTCCAAATGTCTTTGAACATTGCAAGGACATTCGACTGCAGGTAAAACACTCACAGCTGGATTAATGCAACAAAATGTCTGATTCAAATGGTTGTCTTATAGATATTTGAATGCTTTCTGCGCATGAGGGCTGACGATCTTTATAGAATTGGGTGTCCGCGGTACGGCGAGATACATTTTAGTCCGTATCTTTGTGTTACATACAGTTCTGCCTCTGATCGTGGTGCAATCGGCTCACCACCACCGCCAAACTCGCCCGCTGCGATTGTACATCAACCACAACCACCGCCGCATATACCTTGTACGGTGACTCACGTCGCTATAAAATCGGCTTTCAAAGCTTTCATTACTTGCCTCACTACTGAGCGCGACCCGGACGTTCTAATATTTGTTCTTAAGCGGTTACCTGACGTCTTGCAAAATAAATCACTAGTTTTGACCAAGACAGGAAACAATGACGTCGGATTACTGGTAGAAGCGGTCTCAAAGTTAATGAAAGTTCTCCCAGAGAACACAAACGTCAATCGCATGGAATTCGGTTCTTCGTTACTGATGATTCTGTCTGGACTAGCTTCGTATCACGCGTTTCTGTTTCAAACACATCAACAAGAAATGATCCGGTTGTTATGCACGTGCAAAGTACGCCATGAGCGACATGGTGCATTATGTTTTAGTCAATGTATCCGAGCGCTCACGACGTGCACCTTGGAGATGCAGGATGTAATGGTGAAGGCGCTGCCTGAAGTGCTTCTGCAACTTTCAAAGACTACGGCGACGGCACAGATAGCGATTCCCATGTTGGAGTTTTTGTCAAGTAAGTGTTACATACTACTGACTTGAAAATGACAAGATGTAAGTATTGGTTGTTTTTCAGCACTGACTATATTGCCAAGCGTCTTTTCCAACTTTGTGAGCGATCAGTACATGGCTATCTTCGCTATGTTGTTGCCATATACCAACCCGTTCAAGTATAATGCATACACTGTCTTCTTAGCCTTTCATTTAATCGCCGTGTGGTTCCTGAAATGTCGTCTGACTTTCCGGAAAGACTTCGTCAGTTACATAACAAGTGTAAGTCTCCATAACTGTAGATAATCTATGTATACTGAAGTTTACAATTAATAACATATATCTAGGGATTGCATACAAATGCTCTAACGCCTTTTGACGAATCACCAATAAAAGGCGACTTGAACAAAATGAATCAAGACAGCTCCAGTCGTAAGCGAAGTTCGTCATTAACGGAACAAAGTTCAAGAAAACGAGAACGTTCCGCAACGCTCGTTAGTAAACCAGCCTTCGTCTTTCAACAGGCGCCCATAGATAAAACGCGCATGTCCTTTTACCGCGAATTGACTGAAACTTGCATCGACTTGATGGCGCGACATACTTTCAGCCCGTGTTCAGCGCTGCCTAAACGCCTTCCCAATGCCGAATTCCTGTTCGCAGGTGGACAGTCCATGAGTTGGCTTTTAGGAAACAGAGTGGTCACTGTAACCACAAGCGGTTGCGCACAGAAAGCTCTGAAACATGGCCTATGTGACAAATGCTACGCGACTTGCAAGGGTGGCAGCAAAGATTACTCAAAGTTGCAACGTACAGGGAGTAGCGAAACAGATCGCATCACGCGTCAAAATTCTGGTTCCAATAATAACACGTCTGCTTCGTCGCCGACTGAAGACGGCAAGAAGTTCACAGATAAGTTGGAGCAGCTCACTAATAAACTTCAACAACTTGCATCGGCCGAGAGTCTGAGCGGAGGCAAAGTGGAGAAAAAAGAACACTGCGCTTGTTGGTGTCAGAATTGGGCAGAAATCCATGTTCGCCGACCGACCGGGAACATGTCTTGGGTGATGCGCATTCAAAATCAAACCGCTGACATACGCAGTCTGTACGACTTCCCCTTGAATGAAATATCTACCTTGTTTATGCCCTCGTTGAATTTGGAAACTATAAGTGTTGAAGAAGAGCCTGCGATTGCAAGTAACTCTCAGCACTTGAGCATCCCGGACTCCCCCAGCAAGCAATCGCCGTCCAGGCAGAGTTCGCGGGATAGCATTGACGACGACATGGAAACAGTTTATGAAGATGGAACCCGCAGTCGCAATCCAGTGCGTCGCTCAAACTCCAGCCCGGAAATGTCTGCGAACTGGAAGAATCCCTTCCTTCAGCAGCAAAAGGAGATTATGGCGCCTGACGCGTCGGACGAGCATAGCAAGAAGAAAAACTTCACAAAAGACATGCGAGTTAGTTGTGAAGCGATTCCAGAGGAAATTGCTGGCATGGGTACAACGCCCCCATCAAATGATCCACCCTCTGGACATCCGGCCCTACTTTCGTCTTTATCCTACCCGGGATCAGATCCAGAACAGCAGGTGGCTCCACCAAAGTCTTACCTATGCGTGTCCGTTCCGCAAACTCCAAATGTTCTCACGTTGAATTTACCACTGACTAGTAAACCCCCTCAGAGCCCTACGCAAACAAGCCCAAGACTTTCGCGACATAATATAAAAGAGCGCGAAGTGCATGAAATTCAAAAAAGTTCATCCCTAGTCTTGCAAAAGCAGAAAGCCAAGATTGATAACTATAATGTGACGGAACAGAAACGCGATCGCGGCTACACCATCTCTGTGATGCAATCGCCTGTGCGTAAAACACGCCTGGAGACCAGTCCAATTGTTACTACAGCAACGGCACCGAATAAGAACAAGGATAATATTCCCAAAAGCGGAATCAACCCAGCGTTTGTCTTCCTGCAATTATACCATGCTGCACAGTATGGCAGCCCCGCAGAAAAACCGCTTCTTATCAACTCTAACGACGTGGTGCAACAAAGAGCACTAAATATTCTAGATACAATTCAACCATATGAGACCCACCAGATTGGTGTTCTGTACGTCGGACACGGGCAGTGCAATAAAGAAGTGGATATCCTGCGTAACTGCTATGGATCGGTACGATACGTGGAGTTTCTTAAACGTCTGGGTACTATGATTCGTGTGCAGGATGTGGACCCACAGTCGTTTTTCCTTGGAGGTCTAGACCATGAAGGTGCTGACGGGAAGTTTGCGTATATGTGGCAGGATGATATAATCCGTGTTATCTTCCACGTGGCAACTTTAATGCCGCACAAGGACTTCGACCGAAATTGCACTCATAAGAAAGCGCATATAGGCAATAACTATGTGACGATTGTGTACAACGAAAGTGGGGAAGACTACAATATCAATACAATTAAGGTAAAGGAGAATGAAGATATTTTAGCAAATACAATTCCAAACGGTGTTATTTTCAGGGCCAGTTCAATTTCGCAAGCGTAATCATTCAACCGCTGGATCACAATAGCAATAAAGTGACCGTTAAAGCGAAGGATTCCATCCTGGAGTTGATTGGCCATAGCGAACCGAGGATTATAAGTGATCAGAACGTTGCGTTGTTGGCACGACAGTTAGCACTTCATGCAAATGTACGTATTTTCTTCAAATGTACGAATATTTATAAAGGAATTTGTTTCTACAGCTTGCAGCATTGATTATAAAGTCGAACTCGATGAAGGAGGCAAGTGAGCCCTACGCCCCCAACTGGCTGGAGCGCTTACGCCGGATAAAGAACTTGCGCCAGAAGATCGAGCAATCATCACGCGAAGCTTCCACAAGTGCAGATTACTCAGCGCGCACACGACCAGCACAAATGGAAGACTTTACGGAATTCACGTAAGTTTAGACAAAAATATTATGCAGTACCAGAAGCATCGACAGTTTACACGTTTATTTGGCGAATCAAGCCGTAGTCATTTGGTTAAACAATTTCCCGATACGCCTTGCATTGCAGTTGCTTACATGCTACATTGTACGAACTATTTATGGATGTTTGAATTATCTTTTGGAAATAAACGATCTTTGTTAATAAATTAAGAGAGACTACTCGCTCAGAATGAGATCAGATTTTGCTCTTGATCGCGTTTCCGCTGTATGTGCTTCCATGCGTTATAGTCCGTAAGAATCGGGCGGCCGTACATGTTGTGTAGATCGCGGAAGGTAAGTGAAGGTCTCGTTGTATTCTCAGAGGTGCGTTGCGCTTCGTCGATGCGCCCCGTGGACCGCATGCTGTACGATCGATGATGGTTAGAGTTGTCTAATTTGTTAAAAGGGTTGTGTCGCTGTCGCGGAGGTGGCACAGGTGATCCTATTACTTGTGTAACAGAGTTTGGACTCTCTAATTGAAAAGAAAAAAACGTGTTACTTAGAGTTCAGCGGAATAGTTGGTAATTTACCTTCAATATCAGCTAGTTGTCTTTGTAACTCAGCAACCATTAATTTCATATAGTCATAACCAGCACAAGCTAATGCTTTCATCCACTGTTCCATAGACTCCTGCGAATCAGCCCCTAAGACATAACTTCTGTTGTTGGAGCCATGAAATACAATCTTGAAACAATACGACTCATCATCTTCAGCAAGCTCTGAAACAGTGCCTATGCAGATGTATGGTTAAAGTTATGAATGGACGCGTATATTACCTATTGTGCATCCCTCGAGGATGATAAGCCCAATCGGCTCTTTATCGCCGTGTTTTTCGAAATAAAAGAGTAGGTTTCCTTTGAGCAGGAAGTACCGCTTCTGAAAATTCTTGTTCAACTCTCCTCTCTTGGACAGGTAGCCTGCCTTATCCACAGGTGTTGCAGAGACGGCGAACGCCGACAAGTTCTTATCATTTATTCGCATTACGGCACCTAAAGCACTGATTACACACAACCACAACAACACTTTATCACGGCACCGTTCGCATACAAACTGTTTGTTGTAAACGGGCGTGAATCACTTCATCAGCTGTTCAAAATGCTATATGTACCACTAACCTGAATCATTGTGCGCTGTTGCTCATTGGATCACTGCGCGCAAATTTTTCAAAGTTTGAATCTAGAATTCGCTGAGATAATATTATAAATATCACATTACTAAGTCGAGTTATACATATGTACTTGATGCATGCATATAAATGACTGTTTAGATGAGCATTGATTTTTATAGAATGCATATTGTTAGTAGTTTTTTCATGAATTCCGTATAATCTCTGGCTCACGTACAAAGTTTGTTCTAGACACAGTTTTCACGTCGCGA
>NBZA01001355.1:47591-58179 GCA_003054995.1 Aleochara bilineata
ATGCTTCTTGGCATTGACGATCCCGCGTCAGACGTAGCTGGTTCAACTCGAAGCTCATTTCCCGTCGTTGCCGCTCATCTGTCTCCTGCAAGGCGGCTAAGCTATCCAGCTTCTTATTGTACTTAATAAGTGCCTCCTCTGACGGTTCTGAGACGAGCACGTGGTCCATCTTACGCTTATGGAAGTAGTCGCCCATCTTCTTATGAAGGTAGTTGTTGAGTCGCTTGATGGTACCATAGTCGTTCATAGCTTCCATAAAAGTTTCAAAATAAGGCATGCGGTCTAGGGCTGGAGGAGTGATTTCCTCCGAAACAGTGCTCTCCTCCTTAATCTCTTCAAAGTCCATATCTAACACAAAATCAAATGAATCTGCTGATGCTTTTTCTTTCTCTGCAGCATCCACGTCATCCCAATTCACCCCCATATCAACATTATCCGGGGATGGAAGTTCCTCGCCGCCTTCGTCACCGAAACCCTCTTCGAAAAAGCCTTCTTCCATCCCCGCAGTATACTCATCAAAGGTTCTAGACGCTGCTTCATAAACATATTCCCCTTCTTCAGCATCGTCTACCACTTGCAGCAAAGAACCGTCTTTGGATGACCCAGTATCGCTCTCCGGGTCATGCCCTATGCGCATCGATTCGGTCTTCGACTGCGATGCCATTTTCTTTCAAAGAATTCAATTAAATGTTAATGAATTATCCCTCGTTTTTGTATAATAGAATTGAAATTGTATAAATGATGTAGAACCGTTCAAATCATATAACTGATTGATAAAGTAACATATCTGAATGTATTTTCAAACTGTATTTGACACTTCAAACAATAAGTCAAACAAATAGTATCAAATTTTACATAATATTTTATTATCTTTTTGCATGTATAATTAATTTACAAATTAACTAATGCTTTCGTCCACAAAAAGTAGTCCCTGACTGCTACGATACATCACAAGCAGCTTAACAAATGGCATCGAGAAACTAATATCAGTCTGTACACATTTATCTTCGAAGGTACACGCTAGATAGTGTTCATTCACAGAGATGCACTTATCGTCGTATTCGAGCTTCACTGGATTTGGCTGACCAAAGAAAAAATAGAAAATTTGCTTCCCAATATATCTATCTTGATCCATCAGGACAAAAGTTGTAAGGACTATACAAGCTAATGAAAGATTCCACATGTAGCATAATCCTATGACGAAACCAACTACAAATCAATTATTAAGTTATCATTAAATCAATTAAATCGTTGTAATCTTTACCAAACAAAATGTCAATGATCATTTTAAACTATGATATGAATTAATTCTGTCTAAAAGTTGTAATATACTATGTATTTATGCAGTCATGTCATAACAACATTGTTCCAAGGCCTACCGAATTCATTACTAAACTACTTTATTTATTAGCAATATTTTTTATATATTTATGTGAATTGATAAGCGACATGCAAGTACCAAAGGGATTTGATGACAAGCAATGAGGTAATAGATGTACGAAGAGTAATAATTGTGTACCTAATAACAAATTATTCAGTTTTGGGAACGGCGGCGGCGCCGCGCCGTTATTTATTAGTGTATTATTGTGGGAATTATCACCCAAGCCCATTTCCATCCTTTATAAAGCGTGCACACGACAACCGCCCCCAATCGCACACAGAATGTTACATTGTCACGTTGGTGATACACGAAACATCTACAAACATGACCGTTCAAGAGCATCAAGACCCATCTCTAAACAAGAGTGGCCCAGACGGGGAAGACCCGCCCGCGTTGAAGTTTCCCTTGAAACGCAAGAGTAAGTCCGGTAAGAACCATCCCGGGTTTATGAAAAACCTTGGCCACTATGTGACGGAGTTTACGGGTAATACAAGTTTACACGGAGTGCGATATTTGGGTGAGAGGAAACGCAACCACTTTGAAAAGTAAGAAACCTCAAAGACCCAAGTGTCTTGGTAGTCCACTTTACTTTTATACTTTTTTAGAGTTTGGTGGCTTGCTGTTTTTGGTGTCTCATTATACCTTTGCATAACCCTCATTGTGAAGACGTATATAAAATGGGACACTAGCCCTGTGATTGTGAGCTTTGCACAGAGTCCCACCCCCGTCTGGCAGATTCCGTTTCCTGCAGTGACCATCTGCCCAGAGACCAAAGTACGTCAACGAGTGTTCAACTTCACTGAGTGTTACCATCGCCTAGTGGCAAAGACCATGATGGACAATGAATCCAAACCATTAACTGAAGAAGAGTAAGTACAACCATTCTTCTCAGTTGTATACTATAATCTTGTCTTTTTTCACAGACTAATAAAGTTTGGAGATATTGCTTTGGTCTGTGACAATCACCTGTATCATGACGGTAAAGATACAGCTAATCATACCTCTTTGGACTTCCTCAGTGAGGTAGCACCACCATTTGAAGAAGTTCTCTGGAGTTGCAAATGGACAAACCTGAACGAATCCTGTGCAAATCTATTCACGCCGGTTCTCACTGAAGAAGGCATATGCTATACATTCAATATGCTCGATAGAAATGACATTTTCACACCAGAAGCATATGGTCACCATCACTTCGCCGAGCATGGATTTGACAAGCACGGATGGAGCCTTGAAGATGGGTATCTTAAAGACGCCGATATGGATACCTTCCCTCGGAGAGCTATGTCTGCCGGACAAGGGGCAGGTTTATCCATGTTACTTCGCTCGTACGAGCAAGACTTTGACTATATTTGCAAGGGTCCAGTACAAGGCTTTCGTGTAAGTGCGAACAAACATTCAATATCAATGTTCCCATTTGACATTCTTTGTACAGTTGTTGTTACATCATCCTGGTGAAGTACCACGCGTGGCAACCCAGTATTTTAGGGCTGGTCTCAACCAGGAAATCATCGTCTCGGTGAAACCAGACATGATGACGACTTCTCCCCGTCTTCGAGACTACGAACCGCACCGTCGGCAATGCTACTTTGCCTCCGAGCGTGAACTACGTTTCTATAAAAACTACACGCAAGAGAACTGCGAGGTAGAATGCTTGACGAACTTCACATTAAGCATGTGCGGATGTGTCGCATACTACATGCCACGTAAGCGTCATCTGCTTCTTTCGCTTTCGTCTTATTAAGCATCTACTTGCAGATGACGAAGGCGCGCCGATTTGCGCAAGTAAGAAGATTCCATGCATGCATGAGGCGAGAAGTAAGTGACAAGTTGTTCAGCTGCCAAGCAACTCATTCGATTTGTTTCCTTTTCACTTCGCAGCGCAATTATTAGTGAAACAAGTGCGCGCTGGTATTTCAACATTCGAGGACGGCACTTACGAGAAATCGGAGAGCGACGGGCAGATCGAATGCGATTGTCTACCGGCATGCACTTCCCTCACGTACAATGCGGAAATGTCGCAGGCGGATTTCAATTGGCCTGCTCTTTTCAACGCGTACAAAGCGAACGCATCGGAGTTTCCTGGGTTATTAGCATTTATCTTGCGATTTTATTTGAGGAATGCATTGTGAATTAACATTTGTTTTATTAACAGAGTGCAGCTGACAAGAGTGACCATCTTCTTCAAGGAGATGCAGTTCATCACCTCGACACGTAACGAGCTCTACGGGTTAGCCGACTTTTTGGCTAATGTCGGAGGCTTACTGGGTCTGTTCATCGGGTTTTCGTTCCTCTCGGCAGTGGAAACCCTGTACTTCCTCACCTTCAGGCTATGGTGCAACTTCAGGCGCCATGGTCGTCATTATTGGAGCGGAGCACCCGAGTTGATCCACGATGATAAATACGATTACAACAAATAAAACCCCACATGTACCAATTGTGGGCCTACGTGGAGTTGTCAAGCAAGCACCTCACCGCGAAAATGTCATTTTTTGTGTAAATCACTTTCACCCACTTGGTGTGCAGCACGTTTCATATCGTTCAAGCGTTAGGTAAGTGTACGTGAGTGAAACCGCAGAAAATCTTGGTAAATTACTGGTTTCACGCATCGTATGCGTATGATAAATGAGAGCAAACAGTGGGCGCTGATGCGTGGAAACCAAATCATGTCACAGTTGAGTTGATATCTTGCATTGTGGATTGCATTCCCAAAAAAAGCTGTGGCTTTATTTATTTAGCCATCCACTGATTCATATTGTCATTCGTTAACAGTTGAAAATAGTGTCTGAAAAGTTTGTTTAAATAACACTTATAAATTAGCTCCCGATAAGATTTGTGTTGTTATCACAATACCACTGACTCATACTAACAATAAGTAAGTTTAGAGTTAAACAAATGTCCAAACACATTAGTACATACTCTTTAGTACTCTTCGCTTTGATTTCTTATCAATTACTACTTACTCATAGGGAAGCCTACTATCGTTATGACAACATGTACTTTGCTTTGAGTGTTTGTATGAAGTTTCGGCTAAGCGAACCAACGCTTGTCACTGTCAATGTAGAATTACACAGATGATTAAGCTTCAAAATTCACCGTGTCCCTTTTTAACCCGTGTCATTATTGTGAGTGGATTGTAAGACGGCAGACAGCACCACCACCACTACCACCAGTGTGAGGCACCGCTGACGTCACTGGTCTCCCATGTGGTTCGCACAATCGGACGGGTCTCCAGCAGTTTCCAGCGAGCAACCGTTGACTGCGCGCGTTCGATATAGACCTGCCACTCGAACACGCTGACCAAAGCACGCAGCAAATCAGTTGACGCAGAGACAGCAAGCGAACCAACACGTGCGCCAACCGTCGACGTCGCGCAAACCCGTTCTGTGCTGATTCACCATCACCATGGCTGAAGATTCCGAACTGAATTCAATCCTCATGCGCCGGCAGGAGATCAACGAGGCGCTGGACAACGGCCAGGAGGTGCAAGTGAAGTACCGCATCGTTAACGTCTACACCGAGTTTCATGAGTTCACGCGCAAAGAGATCAAGCAGTACGAAGCAACATTCAAGAAGTGAGTAACAGAAAATAAGTTAAGGGCTAGTTTTAAACACGTTCAGGCGCCCGCGCGTGTTGTAAGCTCGCAACTTCCAGCTGGCTGCTGGCTATGTGTATGTATGTCGAATATCGATCTGCACGGCCAACTTTCGACCTGGCCCTGAAATATAAATGCGCACTTTGTTTCACCTCGTCCTATGTTGCCCTATCGGCTGGCCGGGTATGCGCTCGCTCCAATACGCAATTCTATGTTAGCGCAATAGGACTTCTTACAACTTCGTTGAATTCTCTTCAAGTCCAGGCATGCAGACACGTTCCTGGAAAATATTTAGAATAACTTGGTGTCGGTTGTTCGCGCTTGGGCTTGCGCTTGGCTTGTTGACGTGCGACGTAAATATACAACGTTGAAAATGAACTTTACATAACTTTAAAGTTCACTCAGTTAGCTGGCTTTGTATTAGCATGCAATGCGTTTTGTTTGTTTGGCAGCTGACTTTACCACAGCGATGAAACATACATCAAAACATCAAAATGCACTGCAACTGCAGACAGAACTGTTGATGCCGTTAGTTGCGGCCTAACCTAAACCAAGTCAGCAAATATTATTAGGAAACCCCACACAAGGATCATGCATGAACCAGAATAACACAAGACCAAACCATACCACTGTGGGAGACAAGAATGGAACCAAATTACTTCTGGATTAATTACAACACTAATCTATTCGAACAATTCCATAATTGGAGTATTGTTTCAACCAACTCAGCTGGTGTTTAATTAAATTCAAAGTAATGCATGTGTTTGCTCATTAGTTCAATAATAATTAGCCACCTGCATGTTTAATTGTTCACCGAAAACACAAAAGCAATATTGAATTCAACAAAAAGGAACTTCAATGGAATAAAATACAACAATATGAAAGAAGACCTAGCCTTCTGGTTGTTTTATTCCATCGTTAAATGAAAGGTGATGAAGACTGGGAACTTGAGGCAAAGCGACTATCCACGGTTTGCTACGTAAATCCATGTTTACACAAAATTGCTAATTATCTTATCCTAATGCAATTTGATTTACTTTAATTTGTTTAATTAAAATGTGCGAAACTGAGAAGCAGTTGCGCACTCAAGTCATTGATTTCTCAAGAATCTTGTGTGTTGAGTGAAAGTTTTCACTCTTCTCTGCAGTAAACTGCATTAACTTCTTCGTCAGTTAGACAACATTACGTTTTACATTCATTGCCATTCACAGTCACTCCAAGGAGTAATATATTATCACATCTTATAGCATGCTCGTGATGCACAAACAATTAATAAATAAATGCAAATAAATATGCAGCGTGCCAGCTGAGTCAAGGTTGCATTCGGATGCATTTGGATTCATTTTACTGTATTTATCTTATTGATTGCATTGTGCAGTAGACTCCATTTACATTTATGTACAGTTATCTGGTGGCTTGTCATCGAGTAATGAATTTATTTGTAAATGAAAAGCGATCAACTCCAAGGATATCCTTGGGATTGAGACAGCCGCGGCTGTTCCATATTCGTCTTGAACCAATAACGGCTGAATTCGACACACTTAGCGATTGTTAGGTGTATTAACGATTCCTTGTTAATCATTGCTACTTAATCATCGTCGAATCACGCGTAAGTGAGTCACGGGTTGTCCCATTTTCCATTCGTTAAATGATTTGATTGACAATGAGCGGCGTGGTGAGTAAATCAAGGAAAGTAAGTCAAGTTGCATGCACAATGTAAACATCCGCAAATATAGCCAGTCGTAGGTCGGTTACCATTGAGTTTATTCCCCTCGATGTGGTGCAGCATATGCCTTCATCATTTCGTCACTTCCGCCCTGTGGCAGCGGGCATCAAACTTCCTTTGATTTGATTCCAGTCAGTCTCTGTCTGTACGTCATGTGTTGACTCGAAAAATGCTTGCACGATCAGTGAAATCGAAATTGGCAATGCAAGAAAATCTTCTTCTCTCTGAAGTCTTGAAATTCCACACTTTCTCGTTTTTGTCTCGTCTGATAAAAAGTTACTGGTTATTGTTTCATTATGTTAATGAAATGGCATTGACTAGAAGAAATATTAAAAAACTTTATGAATATTGATTGATTCTCTGCGTGCTTTTCGAACAAAACTTTTTATCGTTCTCGAAGCATTCAAACAATTCCATATCAATGTTATAGGTACTACTGTATAAGGTTTAGAATTATTGTAAATTTGAATTGAAGTACGAGTAGAAAGTGCCGTCGATAACAGAGAAATCTAACTGGAACACGCGCACGTTTGTGTCGAATTTGCCATAAAACTTATTTATTGCTGCATGGTGCAAGGCGCGCTATTGACACGATAAGCATTTATAAATTCATAAGTCGTCATGACCTGTGAATATTTGTACATGAAAGTTGTAAAAAGTCACCTGCGGACCGGAAAACCAAACTAAATATCTATTTAAACATGTTCTAGCTGCCATCTGGTGCTTAATTAATCGACACTTATTGTTATTAATCACTTTCAGGTTCAATACAAACAAGGATAATTATTTAAGCTTGGATGAACTCAAACAGATGATGCAAGTTCTTGGTGCACCTCAGACGCACCTCGGGCTGAAGTCAATGATTGCCGAAGTGGACGAAGACGGCGACGGCCGATTATCCTTCAGAGAATTCCTCCTCGTTTACCGCAAAGCGCGCGCTGGTGAGCTGGACGCCGATTCCGGACTAGGGAAGATGGCTATGTTGACCGAGATAGACGTGGACAAAGTCGGAGTGAACGGTGCCAAAGAATTTTTCGAGGCGAAGGTACGCCTGTCATTTTTATTACATTCTCCAGCACCTGCTCACACCTGTTATTGCAGATTAACGACTTGTCGAAAAAGAGTAAGTTCGAAAGCGAAATTCGTGAGGAGCAGGAGGAACGTAAACGCATGGAGGAAGAGAAAGCCATTCGTCGACGGGAGTTCCTTGAGAAAGTGAGCATCTTCCAGTAGAGGAGTTACCAGGACATCTCGCACATTGCGATTTATAGTCACGCTGCAATGTAATTAAATTATCGCACACGTGATTGACTATTTGTATAATTGTATCTTTCGATTTTATTGGATTTTAAGCGATTTGTTGGCCGTGCCAATAAGTTGCATTACTTCGTTCACCTATTTCTTGAATTATACATGTTCTTAAGCAAATATTATTGTACGTAGGCATAATGTAATCTGATCCATGTTCGAGTTATCACTTGGGCGCACTCTTTCTGGCTATACGCTGTGCTTGTTTCAGTGTTTTGTTTATTCTTCGCATCAGTAATGTAATTTGACTTTGACGTTAATTTTGTCAAAGAAGTGAGGACGAAACTACTGTTACTTAAATTAATTACCAATTTGAGCACAGTCATAAATAATGTGATAAATATCTAAATATGTATGTATAAAAATATATGTTATATAAATATTTTAGTTAAGCATCATCATCATGACATTTTAATCCTTTAAACGGCACCTGCATATAACAATTCGATTTGGGAATAATGTGATGTAAATTCAAAGGTGTGGAAATCAGTCATTGTTTAAGATGCCTTAATACGTATGTACATTTAAAAAGTGAAATCGAATTCATATCGGCAGTGTCTGTGACACAGAGCGGCCAAACATTTTCCCGAAAAACGATAATCCTGAAGTTCCGCCAGGAATATTCGCAATGACAGTCCAGAGCAGCGATATCACCTGACCCACGGCAAACAGCACAGTCAGTGGTGTGCTCTGCAGGTGCAACGCACAGTATAGCGTGGCAATCAGTGTTCCCCCATAAGAAATCGTAAGAAAAACGCGTTCCTTTGTGAACATATATTTCAAGTAAGCAATTGGGCCCCATAAAAATGACAAACTGAAAAAATAAAAGTTTATACAACTTTTACATAATTAGATTCAATCACATGTTACCCACCTGAGAATGATAAAGGTACTTCCTAGGGTGAATAAAAGGGCAAACTTCCTGGCTTTAAACAACAGCACGGGAATGTACATTAATGATAGTGAAAAGCATAAAATTCCCATACAAATACAAAAACCAAATCCAACAAGTTTTTGCATTCTCGTCTGCAAAATGAAAAGTTACAGAAATTCGTACAAGTATGTAACCAAATTAATTCGTTACCAAAGTTGGACAACAAGCTTCACAACAACCCTTTTTCTTCTGTTGGAACCAGGAATCATCCTCTTCTTCGGGAGCAGCCCTATTGAACCAACTTGGTTTCTGTATATTTGGCATTGTTAACTTGAATGATTTTTTCTGGTCGCTCTGCAGCAGAAGATACTCGTCCAAATCTTTCTTAAGATCCATTTTTAATAGTCAATTTATTCCTTGAATTACGATACACGTACAAACAATTTCACAATTTATTTAACCATTTCAATATTATACGTGGTTATGTTTTGTTCTAGTTGAAAACTAAGTCCACACCTAAGAGATGGCGCCACAAAGCAATGATTCCAAAAATAATTACCTATGCATGATATTAACTTTTGAGTAGTTTAGTTTAGAAAGATCAACGATTATTGTTTAAAACATAGTTTAATACCTTAAAGAAGTATTAATTGATTATACTTTAAGTTTATTACATATAAATAATTAATTTTTTCAAGTTCATAAAGTTGGTAGTTTTGAAAGGCATGCGCATTATTGTTATTTTACGCGCCAGAAAGTCTTATCTCTTGCATTTTCGATATCTTGACCAGTGTCAACTCGCGAATTGTGCTTCGTTCACGTAAATCAGGTAAGTGCATCTTTAGTATTCATTTATATAAATATATTTATTATTTATTCGATATGCTCTGTAGTATGTATATTCAATAACTTTATAATTGCTATGTATAGTAAAAATCTTATGTATATACATAAATATCTGTTCAATTTGCAGACATCGTCGGGCGTCGCGAATCATGGCGACGATAAAGTCAAAGTCAAGTGTTTATGGTGTGCTACAAAAGCAACTTATTCTGTGATACCGAGTTCATTCACAATGAGCATTTGCAACTAGTTCGAAGTAAGTATACATATCAACACTATTATTCGATTCTCGACCGTCGTGTCTTTGCAAATTGTATAAATTATGTACATATTACTATTCGTACAACGTATCATCATCAACCGCTGTAAATAGCGGCGCATTGCATCTGGCTTAGCACACATTATACATGCAGTGAATGAAAATAATATATGATGACATACATAGGTATATCTCGCTTATGCATACAATAGAAATGGAAGAAACGTCGATATCAATTAATAATTACTAACATATTATACGTTGTGCCGCCACAAGCCGTGTGAAATCTTGCTATTCACACAGCATTACATCGCAGTGCTAAGTGAAAAACTGGCATAGATGAAAGTATGACACACATTTCGCTACTGTTTCCCGCCTTCTTGCAGCGTCGTCAATAAATTAAGTATAGACTCTTCTCTGAGCTGTGCAATTGCAATACTCGTGTCTTAAACGTAGCTCTCGCTCTCGGCGTCTGTCACCAGCAATAAGCGTGCTGTGGCGTACGTGGGCGGCGGAGGTGGTGGTGGCCTGTAAATAGGCGGCAGATGAACAGGTGGCAGATGCCTCAGAGGCGGCGGCCGACGTGGAGGAATCGGTGGGCCAC
>NBZA01001359.1:2075-28627 GCA_003054995.1 Aleochara bilineata
GCGCGAAGAGCCCGTTGGAAAAATCGACCCTCGATTACATTTTTCCGTGCGAGGCGCGACGTTTATGCGCCCGGCTCGTAGTAGTCCTGATGATGATGTTACAGGCCGCGAATTTTTAACATCGCGGTGTGGCGCAAAAGATGCGAGAAGGGTCGTCTTCTTGATGGGTCGTGGAGCGAGCGAACTGAGGGGTCCTCGTCGCTTCTAATAAAAGTGCGCAAAAAATCGATGCGTGCCGCACTTGGACACAAGTACGACACAAGCAAACGCTGCAGCTCGTCGTCGGACTAAATGAATGCCGAATTTTTAATTTAAAACCTGCAGGCCGAAGAGCTGACTGAGTGCGCGGCGTCATCAGGCATATTCGAATTATGCTCGGACTAAACGATTATTTGAAAGTTCTATGGTCAGTTGCTTGACAAATTAATGCTGCTAACGGTAGTCGCATTACTCTCACATAAATTCGCTTCTGCTCTTGCTCCTGCTGCCGCTGCTGAATTTGATGGACTATCGAATGCAGGCAGACATCAGACAGCAAGCGCTGACGATGTGATGTGCGTAATTACATTCAGAAAAACGACGTGTACGTTCAAGCTGGCGATTATACGTTTGAGATTTGGACCGCAAATGAATCAAGCATAGTCTTGCACGAAGGCCAACTCCACATACGTCTTATGTATATTCAAACATCCATCACCGGTGTTTCAATTCGTCTTTGACGTTTCTAATGTAATAGCGCCGAAGGATCAAGGAATCGCACGCACATACCGACATGCAAACAACAAAACATGTTGTTATAGTTGGTTGGGAGTATTATTTCTGATTCAGTTGGCATCCACGCCGAATCGAAGAAAAAATGAATGCCACCGACTAATCAGCCGGTGTTGGTTTGCTTGGGACGCCTGCGGCTTCTAAAAAACCATCAGCACGAGATCGTACAGCGTACGAAGACGGAAGCGGCTAATGCACGTATAATACCAAAAATCTATCGTGTTTTTTTTCAATAGTTAGTCATCAACAGCTAGGAAATAGGTTTAGACAGTTCAATGAAGTTTTAAAACTTTATGAACTATTACATGATGCAAACGCACAATAAAACCATTACTTTAACGAGTGAGATATGCAAAAAATATGATGATGATAATGATTACTTGCTAACTGCAAGTCTGTAATTTATGCAAAAAAAAGTTCGGACTGGTTTTCGTCGAAATTAATTAATTTCGTTTGTGTCGTCGATTGAAGACGCGGAAACGCGACTCTGTACCTGATAATTTCTTAATTGCCTGTGATTTTAATGCGTGTTTCTGACTTTTTGCACTTGTTGAAGGTGTTTGGCTCCAAGGCTGAATTGCAGCTGCACACACAGGCGCATATGCGAGAGGCGAAACCGTATAAGTGCTCCCAATGTTGCAAGGCGTTTGCGAATAGCTCTTATCTGTCGCAACACACCCGAATACATCTTGGCATCAAACCCTATCGCTGCGAAATTTGCCAACGGAAGTTCACCCAGTTATCGCACTTGCAACAGCATATTCGGACGCATACCGGTGATAAACCGTACAAGTAAGTGTGGCATCATTAAGATGGGTTTGAAACCCGTTTGAAACTAGCCAATAATTGCAACTTAATTATTTCTTCAGATGCCGACATCCGGGCTGCCAGAAAGCGTTCTCGCAATTGAGCAACCTTCAGTCACATTCGCGTTGCCACCAAACCGACAAGCCATACAAGTGCAATTCGTGCTACAAGTGTTTCAGCGATGAGCCCTCGCTGCTGGAGCATATACCCAAGCACAAAGAGAGCAAACATCTTAAGACGCACATCTGCCAATACTGCGGCAAGAGCTACACGCAAGAAACTTATCTCAGCAAGCACATGCAGAAACACGCTGAACGCACCGACAAGCGTCCGCCAATTGGTAAAGAAATAAACCTCACATTGTTGAAGTGCAAGCTTTACTAACTTACAAATTTATGAATTTATAGTGAAAGCAGTACCGGGAATCAATCATCGATCCCTGGATCATCCCTACTGGCCCAAGGTATCGCCAGATAGCGCCGAGAACATGCACGACTATCCCAACGACATTTCCCGTCAGATCCTAGAGCAGAACGAAGATCTTGTCATTATCCGGCAGCAATTGAGCCAGAATCCGCCTGCGCCACCAAGCACCCCCAACGCGACGAATCTCTCAAATCCACCCCAGTCGTCGGCGGCGAGCAGCTACGATACCTCTATATCGAAAAGCCAGGCTAATTCGGCGTTCACACCTATTAACTCCATGTCGGGGCATCTCAACCACCTGAACCATCAGCTAGCGCCCAATCGGCCGTACATTTATGACGCGCTCAGCTTTCAAAAGCAGAACAGTCTAGACTTGCCGAAAACGCAGCCAAGCAACGGATTTCCCAATCAATTGATTAGTTTACATCAGATACGCAATTACGCTCATCAGCCGAATACCAGCTTGATGGAGCACTCCCTGCTTGGATTGAAAGACAAGTAAATAGTACAAAAAGCGATTGCAGCATGTATCATGTTGATGTCATGTGTGAATTCATGTTACTCACAAAACTATATGCAGAAGCACCCACAAGTATATGATACAGTTTGATTTGTGTATATAGATTCATTTGGATTTAAGTTATATATATTGCATAAGCAGAGAATTTAATATGTGTAATACGAAGAGAACAAAGAATATATTAGTTTAATTCTTACTTAGGATATTGCAGCACTCTGTACATATTAGGTGGCTATGGATTATTAATTATAATTACATCTTGTTGGCTCAATGTTTTATCAATGCGACGCAATTGATAGAATGAATTACTTTTACAATTTTCTATATATATCTATGGATTAGTTAAATTTTTGAAACGCGATTTTTCCAGTTTGTTTCTGTTGCGATTGTTTTCCCAGTGTAAATATCGAATTATTAAGTTATTTTGTCACGCTGCACGAAAGCGCATTGTTTGCGGCTACAAAAATCAGCTTTAATTGCGACTCGTTTGCGAATTAAGTGAAACAAACATACTAAGCAAGAGTTAAGTTTTGCATATATTGGTTTGATCTTTGGACGACTTGCAACAATCCTTAGAGAAACTTTGTGATCTTGCGTTATACTGTAATGATTATTCTGATACGTCTATTAGTTTAACTATTATTATATATGTACTTCACTATTGGCAATTACTATAGGTTTCCTATTTTGTGTAAATAGCATAAAGATTTCTTATGTTATACTATACTATGTTGATGATATATACTCTCACTTGCAGCGGTCACTGAGAGGTAAACGATGAATTAAATTAATTTACTAGCGAAATTGTGACACGAAGCATAGATGAATTTTACATATGGTTTTTTTTCCTGTTATATTTTTATTTCTAATTATTCGACCAATAAATCTTCGGTTTCATTGAGCTGGTTTCTTTTCGTTTCCAATCAATTAATTCTTTTAATTTGCTTTGAATGCAATTGAGGAATATTAAGAAGACAAAATTTTAAGAGAGAAACACACTATACATGTTTAACTGTGATAATTTCGTACTGAATTATAAAGATGACGGAGGGATGAAAGACATGATGGAAATTGCATATTTTCAGTGCACGCAAATGAACTGAACTTACGAACGAAGTAAGATAAAAGCAAATACAATGCGATTTTGACTGGTTTTAGATAGTTTTCACACTGGTAGATTAAAAAATATTGTGAATATACGAAACGAAATGCGCGATTGGCAAATGCGGCGGATATCGAAGAAGTATGTACTAATAAGTAAGCTGTGTGTTTAATACTCAAGATGTTTTTGCGCAAGTTCTTTGAGACAAGCAATTTAGAAGGCAAAGCGTTGATAGTCAATTTGTATATAGAAAAGATTTAATTATATAATGCTAAGGTATTACAATTAAATTAAAAGAATGGAAATTATACTAATAGTATAATAATATTAACAATATCTAAATATAATTAATATTTAAATACTAGCACAATACAGATTGTAAAAAGGAAATAAGATGAGATGAACATGAGCACAGTTTAACTGGTTGATTATTATAATTGTATTTCATTACTATGATCTTATATAAAGTTGTCATGTATGATGTATATGTAAGAAATTAAAAAGAAAACTTTATGATGACAAAAGTCTATAAGATGAAATGGTATCTAATTAAACTATGAGGATGAATGATGCTGATAATGAAAACCAACTGTGTGAATGCTCTTTTACGGTGCATCTTACTCGAATCATTAATGTGGGATGTGCACAATTTCGGAAAACCTATTCATTATTAACATGTAATATAAACGAAATTTTACTGTTATACTCCGTCATAACTCACAATGAAACAAATCAGATTCAATATGTGTCTATACTTGTTAGAGAAAACTAATGACAAATGTGTGAAATGCATTTAAAATCATTCAAACGTCTCAAAATTTGCGCAATACTTTGACTTTTCGGCACAACGAATCTTCTCGTAATGTTTTATTTAAGTTCACTCAATGCAAATCATGTATTAAATAAACGCCGTGTTTATACATTTTTTATCAAGTTTTAAATTTTTGTTCTGGTTTTTATAAGTTTGATTTGTGTGAAGCTACTATTATGGATAACGCAATGGTTAAATTAAGTATGTATTTACCAAATTCTTATGAAAAATTTAAAGCAGCACACATCTGACGTACCAGACACCGTTAATGAATACATTTAATGTTATTAATTATTGATAAAATTAGTATGTTCATTGTAAACAACCAAGAAATATGTGAAATATATGAAAACGACATGAGCAATTTTTATATTTGATTTTCTGCGCATGTCTGGCGCGTATTCACAAAAGTTTTTTTACAGAAGGTATAAAGTTATCTATCTACGTGCTAGCAAACATATCTTTTCTCAGTGTTGTAACAACCTCATGGTAAAAACGTGTGCGCGTAATAAGTGTATGGTGTTTTAATTGTTTATAATATATATCACTCATTATTAAATATTGCAAAATGAGGAGAAGCTGTGGTTGCCCCACTAATCAAGCAAATAAAGAAAATCCAACAACTATTAAACAATCCTTAACAGGTCAAGTTAAAATGCCAGTGAGAGTTGGCAATTTTCGTTATGCTTTTCGAGATGCCAAACAAAATCCTGTTCCTCCAACAGCCAGTACTGCTGCTACTAAAAAACCACTACAAAGAAGATCAAGTATAACTACGAAAAGTGTTGTTCCGGTAGTGAAGCCAACTCAAACAATCGAAACACAAACATCATTTGTTGAACAACCACGTGTTTCTTTGCCAAGTAATGTCACAGAAAGACAAATACTTGAGGGAGCAATTTCAAAAGGAAAAGTTCAACCAGAACCATCGACATCTACGCAAGTAACTTCAACAATTTTATCTCCGGAACATACAGGCAGAGATGATGAAAACCAATATCCAATGCCAATATCTTTTCGATTGGAAATTCAACGATCTTTACGCAAACAATCTAACGTTAATTCTTTTCCAAAAAATAGTTCAGGATTTGTTAGTGCCATAGATTTTTTCCAAGAACAAGGTACCATATCTCCTATTTCTTCTGGCAATACCGATGGCACTCTTGTTGGTTCGGTTATTGTGAATACTGTGCCGCCGCAAAAAAAGACTTTAAGTCGCACAAAAAGATTAGCTCAACCCGAATCCACATGTAAGTTGTGATTTAGTTAAATGAGTTTATAACTATTCTATAATATTTTAGATTTTAATGTACCCCAAGAAGACAAAGTTTTATATAATGTTGCGTATTTGAATGTAAGTGTAAAATTTTCGGCGAAAGTTATAAACATAGAAGTAAAGGTTTATTTTGTTTTTCTTTTAGGATATACTGCCACTGCTTTTAGTTAAAGATGAAACATATTTGGTTAAACGGAATTATGCATACTCAGAGAATGATAGAACTGAAATTTTAAACTGGATTCTGACCCTAGCAGTATGTCGATTATTCCTAAATGATCATTATTAATTACTTTATTAAACACATATTATTTTAGGATCAAACAAAAATAAGTATGCCTACGTATTATTCATTTGTCCGTCTTATGGATTATCTAGTTCAAACAATTGAAATCCCACGACATAAGTTACAACTAATAGCTTGTGCATTATGCTGGATATTAATAAAAACTCACGAGGTTGCATTTCCAAAGGTGAGTCATACTTAATTAATACTTTAGAAATTAGAATACGTTTAATTTAAGGCGAGTAAAATGTTACAATTTAGCGGCAATGCGTATACCATTTTACAATTTTTGGATATTGAGAAAAAACTACTATTCCATTTAAAATTTGACTTAAATATTCCTACGCCTTGCGACTTTGTAAATATATATTTAAAATACTCTGAGGTCTCCAGCCAAGTAAGTTTTTTGTCAAACGGAAATAGTCGGTACTGACATAATACTCTTGAATTACAGCGTAGTATAGTATATTGCGTGTATTATATTTTGGAAATTTTTACAATGGATCGCAGATATTCTACATATTTAACATATGAAATTGCATCTGCGGCATTTCATTTGTCTGCGAAATATTATCAGTGGCAAATAGCTGATAAACTACGTATTAGCACATTTGCGCCATTCGCTAAAGTTACTGATATAGTCTCCCTGATGCACCATCATGTGAAGAGAGTTTACCTTCAACCACGACTTGAATGTCACGCCCACATATACAAGAAATATTTGTCAAATGATTACCTGAAAATTAGCGATGTAGTTGGAAAGATAATTGCTCGTGGAGATATTTTTAAATAATGTTGCAGGCAACTAATTTTATGTATTAAACATGTGTATTTTTTAAATTTTATAAGCGACCATTCATGGCTCTAAAATAAATTTCGATTTCATTTTAATTTAGATTTTTATTAGAATTAAATATAAATGGCAGGTAAATTTAATACAAAAACCTTATGGTCACATAGTTTTATTTGTTGAAATCTTCTCGTATAAACTATCAATTCAGTAGCATAAAATTACAAAAGTGGATAATTTAGCATAACATCTTGTCTTGCCAACTCCAAAAGCATAGGATCATCAAAGAACTTGTTGATAGATACATCCTGGCTTAAACCTTTACGCCTTCTAGTTTTTATCATAAATTCTCTAGCCAAGTGAATCTGCGGTTGGGGTTCCAACGGACGTATAACAATCGACTTGTCCAACGGATCACCAGGTACAATCTGCCAGTGATGAAATACTGATAAACAAAATGCTTGTCCCTGAGTGTGAGTGCGCAAATCAGTTTCAAAGCCAAAACTATCAATTGCAGGAATGAAAGCCTTGATAGTGTATAAGGGAGAGCCAGGCACAGCAGCATCTTGCGATATATGACCACGTCTCTTTGACAATACATTATAAACTGATGAAACACAATCGGCTGGTGCTAAAACTTCTACAAACAAATATGGTTCCATCAAACGAGGCGTAGCCATTAAGAATGCGGAATAAACAACTCTTCGCGAAGTAGGAATAATTTGCCCACCTCCGCGATGTAAGGGTTCATTTGCAATAACTGCATCCAAAATTTTAAATTTGGTATTTCGAATTGGTTCTTCGCAAAGAGGGCCTTCCCTGGTGCCCCACTGAAAACCTTGTACGATTGAATCTTTCACAGAGTTGAGTAAGCCTTTATCAACTTCTGAAGGCAAAGTATCATCCACCAAGATATTAGGACCAGTAACGTCTGGACCAAACGCCCAAATACTCCGAGCAGCTAATAAATCCCAATCATATTTGGTTTGAAAGAATTCGCCAAGTTTTTTCTTATTCCAATTAATTTGTACAGATTCATTTTCAATATCTTCGGCCAGTCCTTTCTCCAAAGGCTCTGCAATCATAGTGATTTTGTTCTTTTTGTTTGGTGTTTCTGCAAAACACTTTAGCGAAGAAGTTTCCACAACAGTTTCGCAGAATGCTACTACTGGATCAGCCACTTTGATATCGATTTCTGAATACATTTTCCGCAAGTCGTGCATAACACAATCAAGATATAATTCGCCCGTGCCTAACACAACGTGCTCTCCACTTTCTTCAACGCGTGTTGTCAATAGTGGATAACTTTTATTAACTTTGCGCAAGCCATCCAACATTTTTGGTAGTTCTGATGGATTTACCGGCTCAACGGCAATTTTAATTATGCTTTGCGTGTTAAATTTCAGAGGTCGGAAAATGTACAAATCGTCGTGAATTACGAGATCAGTTATAGTTGCGGTTTTAACGATGCTTTGATCAATGCCTTCAATGAGCACCCAATTTCCGGCTGGCACTCTGTTGAGTTCGACTTTATATCTGCTTTCGTAGATCCAAAGGCGACCAACCGTAAGAGCTCGAGAATCTTCTTCATCTTGAAGTGTATAGTTTTCTCCTAATACTCGAACATCGGTGCCGGCATGTAAAGTACCACTCATTACACGCCCCAAAACTTGGAAAAACGTGCAATCCTCAGTGGGATACATTTTTGAGCTGTGGACCATTAAGAGACCTTCTTGATCACAGTTTGCCATATCATCGTAGATTTTACTAGTGTTAGGACCCGTGTAAATGTGATCAATTTTGTTTCTCGCATTTTCAACTGGAGATTTAATGTGTTCTACGCACATATTCACAAATCCAGAAAAATCTCCCAAAAACCGATTGCATACCAAACGAAGCAAAGGGCGGATATTTAACTTCAATTCTTGCTTATTGAGTTTAATACCTAATTCATCTAGAACTTCTGGAAGTGTTGTATCCACATCGCCGACCACTTGAGCGAATATTTTATAAAGTGGTTCCAGAATAAATTCGACAAACGTACGTTGCGCTGAATTATGTGGTGCCTTTCTTGTAAATTTCCTCCTGAAATAATCAAATCATAAATAAGTTACACTTGCAGTAATTAATTAATACGTACGTTTTACTGCTGAAATAAATATCACCCCAAAGACGTTTAGAAAATTCCTCAATATTAACTTCACCGTAGTATTGGTTGTAAATATTTGCAAAGCTTTTCAAAGTGAAGCAAACTCCGTATTGAGAACTAGCAAAGCAAACGTTGCCCATAACTGGTGACACAATGTAAGGATTTGCGTCATCGGAATATAAAGTGAGGAGTCCATTAACTTCTTCAATGATATGACGAAGTTTATAGTATGCGTCTTGAGGCGGTAACTTTAATTCGAGCATTAGACGATCAATTTTGTTTATGCATACTGTTATCTGTAATCTTTCTTGAGCAGCATGTTTCAGTAAACGTTCAGTGTTTAACATAACACCCTCGGCAGCATCAATGAAAAGCACAACTCCGTCACATAATCTCATTGCTGCAGTGACTTCATCAGAAAAATTTACATGCCCTGGAGTGTCAAAGATGTTCATTAAATAGTTTTTGCATCTGATATCCGGAAGTAATAAAGTGACTGGAACAGACTTTATAGAACATCCACGCTCTTGTTCTGTAAAAAGTAAGTCTGTATATCGCAAATTTTTCTCTTCATTGTCTTGATAATCGGGATGAGTCTGACGTATTAAACAATCAACAAATGTAGTTTTGCCATGATGAAGATGACCAACTAATGCAACATTACGTATTAACGACGTGTTGTCCATCATATCAGCAAGAAACCTACAAATATTTAAAGTTAATACTTTCTTATATAACTATTAACAACATACTCCATGCTGTAAGTTGTTTCAGGCAAGTTTTGCTCCTTTAATTGAAACTTTTTCTTTTTGACAGGCTCTACAAGAGGAACGTCTAATGCCTGAGCGTCTTCTTCTTGAACTATTGTTTCAACGTCAGGCCCATACACTTGTAACGCAGAAGGGTAATAATTTTTGTCTTCGTGTAATACAATGGCCATTGGTTGTGGTTCCGAATCATCCATGTGTTCATCCTATGTTCAAACATAATAGAAAATATGTACTTGTATATGATATTAATTTAAAGTAGCATTAACTTACATCGTACTCATGTTGATCGTCATCATCATTGATGTTTTCTTGCTCTTCTTCTTCATCATCACTATCAAGATCTGGACCTACGTAATTACCGAATTCATCATATAAATCTGAATCCATTTTATTAGATTAATATATTTCACTTTATTAATTAATAAGATAAACTATGTCCAAACGATGTTCACGATGTTTACAAAATGCCGGAGAGGTTATGTTACATGAAGCGCACCAAGCATGAATCCTAAGCATCAGTTCGTTTGAACATGCGCGTTTGTTATTATGTCTGTACATACATTATATTTCTTAAATAATAATCAACATCCAACATTTGTTAACTAAAAGTATATGGAAACATAAAGTAGTAATCTAGTCATGTTTGATTACGTCAATTAGTATATTGAAAATTATTATCCCTAAGGGATTGTGTATGTTTCTAATTGAGCAGATAACTTAGGTCCAAAACTTAACTTAGTTCCAAAAATTACATTGTGTAATAATATCTACATATGATGTGTTATTTCAATTACCTGAAAACAGTAAACATACTGTGTAGCTGTAAGTTTAAAATTTTTTTAAATGTATCAATATGTGTTATTTATATTCCGACAAATCAACGCGATCCAAAGTCAGCTTATGGCTTGGTTGGGTAAGCCGATGTCTGCTGATTGAGAAACTTGGGTTCGATCCCCAGGTCCAGAGTTATTTTCTGGTAATTCTAAGATAGATAATTACTACACAAGGCAGTGTATACATCCAAATGGGATTGTGTAGAACAATCAAAAAGAAAATTTCTTTTTCATTTTTGTAACGTCTCTCCTTTAAGAATGATCTTGCAATAGCCCACCCGCCCCGTCACACTCAACCAGCCAGCTTCGTGGTCTACTCGAGACTGACTCCCATTTCCTGATTTTCGTTACCAATTCACTACGAGTTGTGTCTCCATCTGTATGTATTCCTTTTAATATCTATTACTAGTGGAGATATCTGTAAATATCGGTAACTTGCAATAATTTTTCGAAAATAAGCTCCACCGGGATTCGAACCCGGGATACTTTAAGTTATAGCACCGGTACTCTAACCACTGAGCTATCAAACGTCCTTAACAAACGCTTGTTGTAACAGGTACACTGTTGATTGAAAAACTTATCCAAAGTCAGTCCCATCTAGACCAAATATTTCTAACTCAGATAGTTTCTTTATATGATCTGTTAGCTACTATACCTTAAAACAAGTTACACCAACAGTAATAAGATATACAATTTGTAAAATATTAGTTATTATATTAATTTATCTTTAAAATATTAACTTTTAAAATGTTCGGGTATTCTCGGCTGTCACGATGTCTGTCGTCTTTGTTATTCTCTCAGATTATTCTGTTCCATGTGTTCAATGGCATACTAGGTTCCAAAGCGTTCTAATTAAACAATAATTTAATCATTTGTCTTATTTGTTACTGAATGCTGTAAATAAAGTTCGTATGTTGGCAGTGTAGTGACACATCATATTATCTAAATGAATTTTTGGCAATAATTTTTTATTTTAGATAAATTTAAAAATACCGACTCACTTAAGACTTAGGTCTTGAATTTGTTTATTGGAAATAAATAGGTCGCAATGGCTTCATTCACAAAATTCCAAAAATTAGTCATAAGTCTTGGTGCAGTCAGTGGTGCAGCTATTTACTATATTACTAATCATTATGAATCCGAAAAGAAAGAGAGTTATTTAAATAAAGCTCATGCTTCATGGACAACTAACTATGTGCCCCACACAAAGTGGGATAGCAATTGGGATCAGTAAGTTTTGCGATATTTCAGAATATTTTAATGCTTACAGTTTTATGTTTTTACAGCCGACATCCTTCAAGTTTACTGAATCCCAAGGAGCAAAGTGGAGATACTCAATTGATATCTAACAATTATGAAGCTATCAAGCCTCAAGCGACAAGACACATTATTCTAATTCGCCATGGTCAATATAACTTAGATGGTGTTACAGACGAAGATAGATATTTAACAAAGTTGGGTATTCAACAAGCAGAAGCCACTGGTGCAAGACTTAGAGAATTAAGCTTGCCTTATACAGATATGGTGAAGTCTACTATGACAAGAGCTCAACAAACTGGAAATTTAATATCAAAAAGTTTGCCTGATGTGAGAGATCTGCTTATTCCTAATTTAATTCCCTTATATGTTTCTATAAAATTATATTTTAGATACCTGTGAAAAATTGTGATTTGATTCGAGAAGGTGCGCCGGTTCCACCTGAACCTCCTGTAGGTCACTGGAAGCCAGAACCACATGTAAGTTTTGGTATGAATTTTGTATTAAGTAGTCAGTTTACGGTTATACATTATTCAAAACAGATTTGATTGTGGCAAAGTAGTCATTGTATAGTTTGATACATTTTAGCAGTTTTTTAAGGACGGTGCAAGAATTGAAGCTGCATTCCGCGAATACTTTTATCGCGCTGATCCCCAGCAGAAGAAGGACAGTTATACCATACTAGTCGCCCACGCCAACGTCATACGATATTTTGTCTGCAGGTAAGAGATATCTTGACGATTACGAGAGTAAATTAATGTTTTAATAATTCTAGGGCTTTGCAATTCCCCCCGGAAGCCTGGCTACGTTTATCTCTGAACCACGCGAGTATTACGTGGCTATCAATCACCCCCAGTGGACGAGTTATTCTGCGCAACTTGGGCGACTCTGGACATATGCCTGCCAATTTGATTACAAGTCGATAATATATAAAAAAGAAGCACAGCATACCGCCAAATATTGTACTTAAAATGTAACATCAACGTAATTGTCTTCATACAATATATTTCAACCTTCTCAATTCTTTAGCCCAATCTCTCGTTACTTTATTTATGAACAAGTATATGTACAATGCACTTTACGTGAAATTAATCTGAAATTAGTTAGAATTTATATTTCGCTATATTTAAATTAATTTAAACCATCCGTCAACATTTACCTACAGCCGCAAATTACCACGGTATATATATAACAAAATAGCCGAAATACACGCACTTGCGTATTCCAGACCAATGTTTATAAAAAAAATGTATAAGTAGAGCATAAAAAGCTATCATACTTTTGCGACTGTAAACTACCCACCAAATTTTCAAAATATAATTACCTAAGCAACATAGCTGTATTCTTCACTGCAATGTGCCGTTCTTTCGATGTATTGTTTGTCAATCAGCGCTTCAATACATTTTTTGATCATTGGGATGCTGGGTGCAAATGAAACTTTCGATTGTGCGCAGACCTAAATAACAAAAAGTTGTATTTTTGTGAAACTTCCTTTAGCGTAAGAATTTGAATATTTACCTCTTGGATCAGCGCGTTATGCTTCAGTACCTTACGCGATTTCATAATACGAACGATGGCCGCTTGAAGGTAAAGCTTCCTATCTTCTTCCACAGAATTTAAGGTATGTTCAACTTCCTGAGCCGATTCGCGTTGGATTGCTGCTGTAATACGGAAGCGTGTACGCTTATTTGAATAGTCCATATTCAAGTTTAAAATTGAGTTTGGTGTCAGTTCCTAAAAGATTCATTTGTTACATTGTTCGAATTGTTCAGTCTTAAAAACTGACTTCAGTATCACAGAGTAGTAGTTTCGAGTCAACCAAGCTAACCAAATGCCGATGAAATTGATCATCATTTAGCATTAATGGTTCGCTGACTTCCTTATAGGATAGCGAGTCAGAAGTCTCAAAAAGCAGTAAGATTGCCATTTGAAAAGTCTGGACGGTTACTACGTACGGACGTTTCAAATAGCCCAAGCGCAATTCAGCTTGGCATAAGTGATGTAACCACGTTAGCTTTCTGCCGTTAAATCGGTTGTAATAAAAAGTTTCAAACTGCAAAGGAAATTCAACAAACTTGGAATTAAAATCATTTTGAATGCGCATGCAGATGTTTACCATTTGTACACTACGAACTAGTTGTTGAGGCAATGAGAATGGCGTTACTACTGCTTGGCCTAACGGCCATGCACCAGCTTGCAAAATATATATGACGAAATTGATTCCGAGATCAATGTTATCACCCTTAAGAAACTCATTGAATTTCGTATTTAAATCTGTACTCACAGACATATCGGTGAACATGCGATGCAGTTTACTCGTAAATTCATACCCGCACGCTTGCTTAAGGCGATTTATCATTGCTTCTTCGGCATCCATACTTTGTGTTTGTTGATGAATCAACCGTTTCGCCAACATTCTAGCGTAAAACTTCTGAAAGATGTCTTTATCATCTATGTATTTAAATATAGTTATGCTACTTTTAAGCTTCTCATCAACTTCGGCTTCCGTAATGCCTTTACTAGACTTCTTTAATAATGTATCGCAATACTTAGCGAGGTACTCAGGACTACGGCAAGGTGACTTTCCATTATTCGGCCTATAATTAATGACAGAGCTGCACGCCTTATCTAAGGCGCCCATAAAATTCTGGTCGCCGTTAAAGACTTCGCCTATCTGTTCTCGATATTTCGTGTACACATTCAACAGGTTCTCAACAAAATGAATATGAATATTTTCATGGTTCAATGACTCAATTGCCTAAAATAGACACATGTTATTTGCAGGAGTTTGTTCCTAAATTAGCCACTTACCGCCAGTCCTTGTGCTTTTATATGGTTTAACACAGTATCAATTAGCACGTTGAGTGCCGAAGGAACACTTTTGAGTAGCATATACATGTTACTCAAATCCTTTTTCCTCTCCGCTTTGACCATGTTCATGCTCTCTGAATACAAAAAGTTCAAATGCTCCGCAACCATGTGCTGCTCGCAGCGTTGCGATACTTTTGGCAGTGAAGAGTTGTGCAAGAATTGCTTCGCTCTCCGCAACTCCTCGTCAACTTTTGCAATCACCTTCTCCATGTACAAACTAACATCACGTTCTTCTAATAAACGCGCTGCGTCCCGCTTGAAATGCTCACCACTAGCATTCAAAAATGGCTCCTCAAACAGTTCTTGATATAATTGCAGTTGGCCTTTCTTTTTGTACATTTGTACGTCGACAAAACTCAAGATTGTCGCGCGAACTGCTTGAATCGGCACTGTCATCGTACCGTGAGCGCGATCTTGATCAATCGCTTCTAGCAAAAGTTTCACGAGACGTTTGCCAAGAGGCGCAATCATGCCCGTTCGCCAGACTTCCAATGATAACTCATTGATTTCCATCTGTTCTCCTGCAAAATCACTTAGCATGAACGCATTCTCTTTTAATGTTAATCTACAAACTCGTACCATTTGAATCGGAGTTTCCATATATCATTTCAGCATCTGATGGTTTCTGCGTTTTGATGTGTTGTTGATTTAAATACCAATATAACAAGTGTAAATATTTTAAGCCTTCTGAGTAGGTTGACCAATATTTATAGTAATTCACAATAAGATTCGCATCCCCGCCTTCTTGTACCTTATTTAGCAATTGAGCGACATGATCAATTAAATATTGTTTTGTTTCTGCATACAGTCTATCAGCCATTGGCTCAGGAAGAGCCACACAAAGTGAGTATACATCTCTACAAACATATTCATGACAATACAATAAAGATTATAAATATGTTCAATACATACGAAAATCGATCATTCCATGTATAGCGCGATACTTTTCCTAGAGTTAAGACACCTTGCACTGTTTCCTGAAGGTTGGTCCATATTGCATTGAAGTCCACACTCCTTGGTTTCAAAGACATGCTGATCGAGATCGAAACCACTACGTTATAAGAGAATGTAAACAATGACTAGCCAGACCACTGTGACAGTAACCTATGAAGTGTGAATATAAATCGCACGGAAAACGAAATTGTGTGTTTATAAATAGAAGCATTACCTTTTTCTTCGTTGCTTTTTGTCCGTACAACTACGTAGCTAACCTTGACTCAGTTAGAAGAAAATTTTAAGAAACAGTAATTCCAGCCACCAATAACAAGGAGCAAAATGTCGTTCAGAACTGATATTATTGAACATCACGATTTAGTGCCCGTATCGCCATAATTACGTTTCAAGAAAATAACCAAGAATATTTGCTTACAAACTGTATCCCAACCAACACCAATCTGGCAATTTTCCACTGTGTAGTCAGCAGTAGTTCCTAGTAGTAGTTTTATAAGATCTAGTAATATTTACTGCTGCAATGTTGGCTGCTCTGTAATGCAACCTAAAAAACCACATACTGCGCCACCTATTAGAATGTAATAGAAACGTTAAAACGCGATCTGTGGTTGAAGAATTTACAACTTAAGAAATTTTATATGTAACGAAATAATTTGATTGTACAAGTTGTTATATTTATTGGGTTATTGAATATTAAATTTAAATATTTAAATAAAAACATCATTTAAATACAGAGAAATGTTTAATTTAGAAATTTCAAAAGATGATATGATAATATAAATATTTACAGAATAATGATTCCAATAAAATCTACGATTTCATTATTATGCATTTGCATTAATCATTATAACATTTTGCACTAATTTACGTTTTTTTTTAAATTAAACGTACGTAGTAATAATTATTAACTAAAATAAAACAGTTCCAAGAGCAGATTTATACAATACGTGGCGCTATCTTGAAATAATTATAGTTACAATTAATAACTTGATATTATATTACAGTAAATCAATTGTCACCTCTTGTACTAAATTAACAACCGACTTCTTGTTGCAATTTCAATGGATAGTTCAGATAAATGAGAAGAATCGTAGTAATCACCTCGTTTGAAATATTTTTAAGTTCCGTTTATTACTTAAATCTGAACTATAATTGTTTTAATATATATTTTATTCCGTGTTCACACAGTCATCCTTGAGACTACAATCAATCTGCATTCACATGGTTAATTTTTACTCATTGGAATTTGATCATATCATTTATAATTTAAGTAATTTACAATTTTACTAAGTGTTTTCAAGCTTTACTCATTCTTTCTCTATATCTTTACGATAAGATCCCCCATTAAAAAGATTTGCCGTATATGCATTTGTATTTAAATTTACAGTGTGTAATTTACGTTGAAGTAATGCAAAATGAGTAAAGCTTAGTGTTTACGTATGAGTTTTACGTTTTATTTTCCAAAGTTAATTTAAATTTCATTTGAATTTTGCTAAAATTCAAGAATACTCGAACATTTTACCTGCAAAGACGAACGTTATTCCTTCTAATTTTATACATTGAAGTAATTGATTCATTCTTATTCATAGTTATTATTCCTTCCTGCCTCTAAGGTCTATATTGCACTAGAAAAGTTGTTTTCGCGTTTCATCTAATCCTTCATCTTAATATTTAGTACTTTATATGATTTAATAAATTTGTTTCTGGACAGTATATGTTATAAAGTAGTGAATCCTTCTTGTTATATAATTATACTTGTCTGTAATGTACATCATGTTATTATATAAATGTTGCTTTTGATTTATCATTGGTTTCTTCATTAACTATTGGCTTGCGGTGATTTTAACGCTTACTTAAAACTTACAGCTTAAATGACGTTAAACTACGATATGCTTCTTAATTTTCCTTCATTTTTCAGCTGAAATGCTCGTTCCATTTATGTAAATTTGTAATGGAATTTGCCTTATGCTTTATTACATAAATGAGATCTTATTCATTAATATTTACATATATTATTCCAATCACGCGCAAAAACTTTAAACAAAACAGCAATTAATCTTCGCTTTGCCCTCGAATCAAGAATTACACTGGCCTAATGTGAGAGTCAGACTAGATTTGCATCAAGTTGTAAATTTTATTTCAACATACAAGAAGAATAGTTTATATTTAATTTCGAACGAATTTGAAAGGTTCTCTGGTATGTACAAAATGAAACATGGTTCTCTAGTGAGAATATAATTAACTGTAAGTCAAGTAAGTTATATTTTGGAAGTTCTGCGAAATTTTAAATTTACTCACTAAACTTACTTGTAAACTTTATAAATTGCATTATTTTTGGCCTTTGTTTTTGTTGCATTCGTAGTTTTCCTTAAATATTTGCACAATTATTATTCTTTGTTACGTGTCTTTCGCCATTGAGCATGATCATCGTTGAACACACTCTTTCTTGTTTTCATTTTACTGCTTTTTACTTTTAAATATCATATAAAGCACGATAATTATTATTACATATTAAGCAAATATCACAATGTGTCTAACATGTTTTGCTTTTTTCATTCATATTTCTTTTACTCTTGTAAATGATTAACAATGAAACAAGCATTCATTGTTTGCGACAAAATAAATCAGTTTATTGTATCTGCTTCTGCTTTTTGATTAAACTTGATTTCAGTTTATTCTCTGTAATTTTTGTTTTTGGCTATATTTCTATCAATATATTCGGTAACAGTCTTTTATAATAATAATCATTAATCAATGAATATTTCAACTCTATTTAAATATTAACATATTACGATGATATTCAATTTAATAACTAATAATGTAATAATGTTACTAATAATAATGAAAACAATTTTTGTAAAATCTTAAAGTATGTTTCAAACTTTGTTCAAAACGCGCATTTGCAAAAGTAAACATAATTCTACAAAACTAATGCATGAAATAAAAGCTTAATATCTTAAAGATTAATCATTGGGGCAACCATTGGAGGAATTTGTCTTGAAACTTATAAATAAAGGGAAATTTATATTAACATCTATCAAATAGACCTCTAAACATGGTTTAGACTCATCGATAATAAACAAAATCTTTGAAACAAAACTTATCAAAAGTCAAAAGGCAAAGCTATCTTAATCATCACTAAAATTAATCGTTGGTATTTTCAAGTACCTAATCACAAAATTTGTTTACTTCTTTGTAATTATCGTGTACAGGGGCTTTTATATCGTTTACACATTTTTATACTTCGTTCTTCAACTGAAGTCGAATCGATGATTGCACTTAGTTCAATAGATCATTCACACGCTACGTATAATAAATAATTTATATTAGATTTAATAGTCCCACCGTTCTTCCTCAGCCTCTTCGTCTTTGACCACCTTTTCATCGGAAGCATCGTTGTCTCTTTCACTTTTGATTTCAGCGGGATCGTGAGCATCGCGGTCGGGACTTCGCACAGATTCGCCGTCTTCACTTTGTTCATCTTCGTACCGGTCCATCACTGGCGTTGGTTCAACACGAACAGTTTCTTCCGCATTGCGACGACCGTAATCTTCAGTCTGCATAACGCAGACACCGTTGATAATGACCTCGTCGCCTGTAGGTGGCTTTTCCTTCTCGTCCTGCCATTCAGGATTCACCCACTGGGGCGCTGCAGGTTTTCTCCGCGATCGACCCTGGTTCACTGGCGTTTCCTTAGGTTCAATCTTTGGCTCACCATGCAACGAAGAAACATTTGAGTCGTCGGAACCAGCATTTGATTCCATTTCGTCCTCATCATCATAGTCACCGGGTTCTCGCTTGAGATTACTCATCGATAGATCTAACCCACTCATTTGCTCCTTGACTGCGTTATTCAGAGCAGCCAGTTCTTCACCAGAAGGTAGTATACCGCGACTGATCAACGCCGCAAGATTAGGATTCGTAGCAAGATAAGGGGGATATGGTAGGTTGATACCTCCAAGACCCATGCGCTCTTTAGATAATTCTATAAGTCTTTGGTTGAGTAACAGTCGGAATTGCATTGGGTCAAATGGAGGCTGGTTACCAGTTTGGTCGCGAGCTGGAATATCATTAGCGAGACCATGTGGAACTTGTTGCTTCAAGCGCATTCGATGGTTGTGAAACCAGTTGGTTATGGTTCTACTAGAAAGATTGAGTTCTTGAGCAAGAAACTCAATTGTGGTCACATTGGGATATGGATCCATGACAAATGCAAGTCGCAGAGCTTCTTTCTGTTCCTCGCTAAACAAGACGCGTTGTTTTTTGGCGGATGGCGGCCCAGGACCAGGAGAGTTTGAATGATAGAACTCTGACGTATCATTTGAAGAGGTATCCGATGAGTTATCATGCGCACCAGGGCCAGATGATCGACGCCGTTTGTTAGCCTCACGTCGTTCGTTCTTAAGAGCTTGTAAACGATCTACATTGTGAGCGTCATTCAGCCAAAGTTGCATGCGAATGAATGGTTCACGACCCTTAATGCTAAGCATATGCCAAGGTTTTGGTTTTGATAGCAGTTCACTTACAGAACCCTGAGATAAACCCAAAACTGCTTCTCCAAAGATCTGTACAAGAAACAAAACAAAATAATTATTTCACGTCCAAAGTAAAAATTTTAATTAACTTACCTTTTGACCTATATTGTTAGCCAACAAAGCTTCTTTAATTTTCGTCGTGATCACTTGAGTATCCAAGTCTTGAGTTAATGCTGCCATTTCGTAGACACTAGGAGAGATATGCTGGTGAAGACTTCGCATGGCACTCTGTTGTGGACCCAAAGGCGAATGTGGAATCGAATGCGGGCTTTGAGTTTTCTTCATGTGATCGCCTGAACTTTGCAAGTTGATTGCGTGATGTGGAGGAACACCGGGAGGCGTAAGCAGCATGGGTGGAGGCGGCGGTTGGGGCACATTTGGATGTCCTCCGAGCTGTAGCGAAGGCGGAAGAAGATTCTGCGACTCTTGCATCTTGTTGAATAATCCTGCCGCTTCGCTGAGCATTTTAGGAGGCATTGGCTTGCTGATGGTCGCGCACGCTCCACCGTAGCCTCCGGTGCGCATTAGCTTCTCTGGGGCAATTTTGTACTGGCTGGCTACTAATTTATGCACGGCGTTGTCGTCCTCTAAGAACATTTTCATACGAATGAAGGGCTCGCGGCCTTTCTGAGTCAACATGTGCCAAGGCTTCGGTCTCGCAAGCAAATCGCTGACCGAGCCTTGCGATAATCCGAGAACAGATTCTCCAAACAATCTTTGGCTAATGGAGTACTGGCTCAATTGTTCCTTCACTTTCTTAACGATATCTTCCGTATTCAAGTTATTGTAGAGGTCGAATTGTTGCTGAGTGATTGGAGGTAGAACTGCCTTGAGTGGACGTTGAGATGTGCTGTGATGCGGCTGAGACGGTGGCTGCGAAATGAGTGAGTTTGTGATGGAAGCCATTCGCTGCAGTGGTGAGGCAACCGAAGAGCTGGAGAACTCTTCAGTGGTCACCGGGGGAAGAATGGAGTTGCCAAGCGGACTGGATGCAGTCGAGTTCGGACGCGCTGGTGTGCCAGGTTCCATCTTTGGTCGCACCAGGGAGAATGCGCTGCCCGAATGTTTATCATCCATTGCCGGCTCGTTCTTCTCCTTTTCCTCTGAGCCATTTTTGATTTTGTCTTTTGGAATTGAGAGATCCTGCACGCCGCCGTTGAGCGGGCTTTGTGCGAGCGCTTGAGCTTGCTGCTGCAGAGCCAATATGCCTAAATTAGACAATCCTTGGCTTTGGTTCAACTTTATCATTTCACGGTGATACGCTTCTATTGTCATCCGAATTTCGTCCGGCGTGCGATCGAGTGGATTGCCGCTAAACAATTGCGGAAGAAATAAACTACAATTAGGTAAATTATCAACTCAGGAATCAATAAATGTAATTAGTCTTCGATGCACTCAGAATAATTTGATACTTACCCTTGGAAGCCAGTCACGCTGCGAATATCCTTGCCCATAATCTTAGCCAGCTCTTCCTGATAGATCTTATAGACTTTCTCTTGCGGGATATCGTCGTTCTCGTACTTCTTAAGTCGGCGATTCTGAGACGAATCTCTGGAGAACGGCGACAGACACTGATGCGGCGACTTGGAGTCGTCGTTGCTGTGGCTGTCTTGCTCGTTCTTCATCTGCAAGTGCTGGGCTTCGTTCAGGATGTGGGCGATGCGTTCGTCGGTGAGGTCCGACTCGGGGCGGTTTGCAAAAGGCGGCATACCACCAGTGCCAGCGCTGTCTTTGCCTGAGGATGAAAAATAATCTGTAATAAAAACGATAAAACATACCACCAATGAGCACGCCAGATCAATCGACACAATTTATAATGCAATTGGCGACTAATTAAGACATGCCTTAGATGCGCACTAAAAGCTAGGAAAGTCAAGTAAGTGTAGGTATGATATAAACGTGCTGATGAAGTTCAAGAACAGGATGAGCTGCTTGCTTGGTAACAGTTTGATTTCAACGTTCATTTTATCGTTCCTTGCGCTGGCTGTCTTGAGATGGTATAGAACTCATCACCAAGAAGGCCCAGCTTAATAATACATATGTGATATGATTTCCACAAAGGAAGAACGACAGGCAGGCAACAACATCAGGCACGGCGTAATTACACCACGAAGACGTCGCTCGTTTGGGTTTCTTTAAGTTTTCTTTATACAGATGCGAATGCGATACGATTCACGTCGATTTGAGTGCTGTCGTGATTATTGTCACTGATGTCGTCGTCGCTGCCTGTCTGCATTGCTCCATCCAGCGCGGAATATGCATGTTTGTCACCGCTCGTCATGGGAACGTAGCTGTGGTAATATCGCACTTTGGAAATCTACCTCAATAAAACAGCAATTTGAAATCACCGTAAAAACAATCAGAAAGAAAATGCCAGCGAGCAGCGAGCGAGTGAGCGAATGCCTTTGTCATTTAACAATATTAATTACGAATACTTGCTACATAATTAATAAATAAATAAGGTGCTGCAATGCAACGCGCATGAATCTTAATTGGAAATAATCGAAATCGAGCTGCGAGTGACTTGATGTTTGCACAATCGCCAGCGATTCATTATTCGTGGAGTTTACGAGTGACATTATTATTATTGTTTCGTATTTTTTGCGTTACATTCATTCGAACAATTGTTTGATGTGAACTTAACTCTATTAAAAGTATTAGCAATGAGGTAGAGGCAGCCTTCTTACGCCACAGTGTGTTTCAGCTAATGAATCGAGTGTGCGTCTTGCGGCAGAAGTTTGTCGATTACAAAACAATGCGCACGTTTCGTTTCGTTCAATTTCAATTGCTTCCACGAGCTGGTAGCTAATAAACATTAATAAACGCAAATAAAACGGTTAAAAATGGCGCAAATTTCACACGGTCGAGATTATTGTTACTTGCATAGCGCACAGACGTGTGGCAATTGAGCAAATTCGAAATGGCTTCTAAGAAACTTCACATTCGCTGTTATAGATGTAATAGAAAATCATTTCACGTTCGTGTTTCTGGATTAGTCTGCGCCTAATTTGCCTATCAAGTCGGCAGGTATCCGAAACGATCGCGTTCGATGAAAAATAGGGGAAAATTGTGTTTTCACACAGCCAGCTTTATAGTGCAAGAAAGCAGAAAGGCAGCACCGGGAAAAATCGAATTTCGGACATAGACATGCAACTTGATTTGGCAGGCAAACTCCCCCGAGGTGGAAAAAATAATAACAGATTTTTACACGTGAACACGCGAAGTCGAAGTCATGGAAAAGCGTTTGTTCGTTCGATTTTCGCAACTAAACAGCCAGACGCCTAGGAAAAATCGATTAGAAATTCATTCGTGATTGTATTCACTTGGTTATTTCCGTGTCTCAGCAATAAAAATCCTAAAGTTTTATTACTTTTCCTTCAGTTTGTACGAGTTACCAAAAATAATTACGAAAGATGATTAGCATAATTGTGAATTGAAATAATGCACGACTGGAATAACATTATTTGAAGATTTAAAATTAATTAAGCAAGCTTGCTTATAACTAAAACTACTGTATGTTTTTTGGGAGACAGGAAGTGAATCATTCAATTCAATTCAATTTTCGTATATCTTATGATGAATTTAATACGCCAACACAACGACGATGCGACGTTGACGACAACAGCGACGAGGAACGCCAAGACTTCATTGCGAACTAATAAACTAAATAATAATCTTCGAATACGCAGACGATGAGCAGTTACTTTCCAGAAAGAAAATACATATATTTCAATGTTTACGAAACTTTAATTGCGCGCATGAATTCTTATCTTTCAATCTCCAGCGTTACTTTTTATTATATTATATTTAAATATTCTGATATAATTTTAAAAGCATAAATTATTAATTTTGTAATGGCGTTGCTGTTTCTTTGATTTATCTTCCTTATATTGTTTTAATATTAAGCCTGAATTCGGTAATTATGCTGCCATTATAATATAAAACAATAAATTAACGTTTAGTTCCCAGCGTTTAACCATTATTAATTCAAAATTCATTTCATTTAAATATTTGATGCGTTATTTCGCCTCAAATTCAATTCGTTGTGATGCACGAGCAACTATCATAACTGAATGAGTGAATAAATAAGTGAATGATTTAAACCGAAAAAATAGAGGAAAAAAAACCACGCAACAAGGTGTTATACAATTAATTAGTCAATTAATAAGCTGCGCTTCGTAATGCAGGCTTGCGGCTAGCTATGCTATTTAATTTTCAAGTTAATGTTTTGCTTTGGAGTTTTGGTTTGGTTTACAAGTTAAAATAGTAGAAATACTCACCTTTCTTTGGTATGAGGGATTTGAGGAGCATGACTGCGTGATCATCGCAGGCCCAGGCGTGCATCTTGCGGTAGCTGTCGCGGCCCTTCTCGGTGAGCTTGTCCCACGGCTTTGGCTTGGAGAGCAGTTCGGACACAGTTCCTTGAGACAGCCCGAGGATGTATTTGGCAAAGAGTCGTTGTCCGATATTGTGAATGGAGAGGAGTTCGCGGACGCGACGAGATATGTGCAGGGTGTCCAGGTTCTGGTTGGCGTACTTGTCCATGTTGTAGCGCAGCATCTCCTGCAGCTTCGCCTCCATGGGGTCGCCCTTGGGGATGAGGCTCTCGCCGAGGCGGGAGACCATGCTGCCGGGCGCCAGGCCGAGCTCCTCGGCGTACCGGTAGCTGCGGTGTGGATCGTCGAACGCGCGGTACGGCGATTTGAGATCATCGTTGCGCAGGAAGGAGTTCATGTTGAGCATCGCTGCCGTGGCGCTGGCCGCCAGTGGAAGATTGTTATTGCTGAGGTGATGATTGTTGTTGTCCTCGGGCGACTTGGGGTTGCCGTTCAGCAGGATGGGCGACGGCTGCAGTTCAACAGGTTGCGGCGTCGACGCGGTGGACTTGGCGTCGGTGTTGCTGGAGGAGAGCGATGGGGTGCTGGTGGGCATCGGGGTCGGCGTTGGCGTTGGCGTTTTGGACGCGGTGGACGACGCTGGCAGCGGCAACGGCAGCGGCAGAGGCAGAGGCAGCGACAGTGACAGCGGTAACGGAGGCGGCGGAGTTTTTGTCGCCGCTGGTCCATCTGCAGATGAGGAGGATGAGGATGAAAATAGTTTCGATGTGGTGGTCGACGGCGGCGGCGGTTGGGCGGATGGCGCGTGTTCGACGAGCGAACGCCGCCACTTGGCGACGATCTCTTCGCCCAACAGCGTGCCGAACTGTTCGACGTTTTGCAGGTGATCGGGTAGGAGTTTTTGTACGAATTTTAAATGGTTTTCGTATGTTTGATTGTTACTAGTACACAAGGGTTTAACTTGGTCACCTGGAAAAAGTTGTTTCGATTTTAGGGATGAGATGAGAACTCAAAAAGTCAAATGCATTTTGTTTGTGTGTTTTTTTTCATCCGCAACCACAACGTCAACACCAACAACAACAAACGAGTCAAGTGAAGCAACTAAGGAGGAAAAACAGGGCAAAGCGGCAGAGTGAAAATGCAGAGAACAATAGTGAGAGCCAAAATTTTATTTATATTTCGGTCTACAAGCGCAAGCGCAATCGAAATGATGATGATGATTATCGGAGCAAGCAAAGCGAAACCGAATGAGCGTTTTCGAATGCATGACACACCGGCGCGCGATGCCTTAATTAACCAAAAATATGGAATACTAAACAATTGGCTTTTTAATCATCAAAGTTCATCAGGAATCATTAAAGACCTGCCAGACGTTCCTACATACGAATCCTACTCGGAAGATAAAACACCACAGACGGAGAAACGAATGAACTCGCGATCATCAAAAGTGATGTACGACTTCCTTCTTTCACGCTTCACCTACGGCAAGTACTTTTAATTCTTCTTTAATTCCTCCGCCACTGTTTTAATACAATTTTATTCTTAGACAGAATACTGAAGCACGTATTTTTCGTATTTCTAGATTTAATAATTAAGGTCACCGAGCTCGAGCTGAACGCTCAGCAATTATTGTTCAATTTTTGAATATTTCACACACGACAAACTTCTCCAAGATGTTTGTCTGTTTGCCTGCTAAGGTAGTTAGCTCATAACAATAAAAATTCAACAAAGTTCCATGTCGCTCGTTGCGAAATCACAGCAAATAGTTAAAGTGCAATGAGCACCAAGAATTTTGAAGTGCAGTGCTCGTCGCTCGCGCCGGCAGTAAGTCATAAGTCGTAAAGCAACGACAAGACAAGACAAGAAGAAAAGACACAATTTGCTTGCGCTTATGCTTGAAGCTTGCGATTGCTATAGAGAAATATGGAAATTATCGAGATCCAGTTCACAAGGAATGAGTGAATGACGTGGTGCTTTATTGTTCTTGGCGCTCGACGTGTCGCAATCGCCATAACGGCAAATGCGCAAAACGTAAGACACTGGTGGACGAATAAACGAAA
>NBZA01001359.1:31873-45082 GCA_003054995.1 Aleochara bilineata
TCGTCATATCGTATCGTTGTGTCGCGTCAGCCGCTTCCTCCCGATATCTTTTAGTTTTATTGAAACTGACTAATTCGTAATGCCTAATGCAGGACGTAGAGGGTGACTGGCTGTGTGCGTGCTGGGGACGATCGGCTCGGCAAAGGGGTGAAGTGCGCTCTTTTCGCTCCTGCCTGCGTCTTCTTGCGCCACGTGTTGGACGGCTACGTGTGCACAATGTATAGACACATATTTGAATATAAAGGGCATAATTATTGATTATCGAGGCCTGCGCTGCGAGGGAGCTGTAGGGTTAGCCGAGATGAGCTGCGAGTGCTCTTCGCTCGTCAAAATTTTCGATATGTATCGCCGTCATCCGTACTTCCGGTGCCTTCTGTGGCAAGTGGGGGCGGCATTGGCGGCGGTGGCAGCGGCTTTTTAGTGAAATCGCACATGCACACCGAGAGTGAAATATAAGAGATGGGAGAGAAGGTGATTAAGCTACATGGGCGAGTATTATAAGCGCCTGTGTGTGTGCGTGTATCGATGCCGCCTTTCCCTCTTCTTCTTCTTCATCGTTTCTACATCGTTCCTGCAGCCACCCACTCACATTTTGTTCTTCTTCTGACTGGTTTGGTTCGTTACTTCGTTATACCCCTATCGTACGCTGCACACAAATGACTACTACGCACGCATTTGAATTTGTTCTTGCTCTTCCTGTCGATGGCTTGGCTTGCAAGCGAGAGTTACGATTGCGAATTCAACTGCTTGCTTGCTTCGCTCTTGATGAAGAGGAGATGCCGTTCGTTCGCTCAGACATCACGTATCGGGAGCCCTTCGGGAGCTTTGACTGATTGGGGTAAAATACGAGATGTAATATTTAAATTAGTAGTTCGGGAATATTTAAAATCAATACTATTCGTAATCGGAATGTATTAAATGTACCGACGCCGCCGACCCCATCCCTAACCCTATCCCAATCGCCTGTCGAAAGGGTGGGCGGCTTCATATATTACCAAATCGAACCAAAGCGCGTCTTCGTCGTATTCTTAGTCTTACTCTTCGCCTTCGCAACATTCATTTCGCGCTCAACTATTCGGCGCACCTATAACTGACGCACATCAATAACTCTTGGATTAGGAATTCCTGCGAGTCTGCGAGTTCTTCCCGAAGAAAGAGAAATTATACATAGGACAAAAGGGGAACAAATTTAGCGGAACATCAATGATTCAATCGGCCGTCGCGTCGTCTTGGCAGACGACAAAGTTTTAAGCCTTTCTTCCAGCAAGGATAACGTGTGTAATCCTTTATTGAGCAGAGAAAATAAATATCGGATCATCTAATCCCCCCCAAATGCCAATTTAGTTTTATTCCTGTCAAAAGTTCCGATTTGATTTATCAATGGTTAATTAGTTCCTAGTTGGGAAACTTTTACCTCACCAGCCAGCGAAAAGTTAGAAGGATGAGGAAGGATGCGCAAGAAGCACGAAGAGATAAAGTATTTTGTCAATGCGGATTTAGTCGCGGCGGCATCATCGACGGCAAGCATTCAAAATGAATAATAATAAAGTTAGCGACGACGTGTATTTCATTAGCGCCTGTAGCTGAACTTGCAGCATGCAGCAAAGACGTGCTGTGCTGCAAAAGCCGCAGTCGCCTGTGCGAAAAGGGGTGGAAAACAACGAACGCATTTAAAATCAAATTTCCAATAATATTAATGCGAAACACCACCCGTCCACACGCCAGCCTGACTGCCTGCATGCTTGCCTCCGTCTCATACTTTATTGTACAATAAAGTCGATATTTACTCACTCCTTCGGCGGTGGTGAGAGGCATTGAATTAACGCCACCGCCGATGCCAATACCAACGCCGTCAAAACCACAGCAACGCGCTGCTTCTCAATCATATCTTTCATTCGTTTTCTTAGCCCTTCACGTCAATTATAAATAAATCTGATTCAATTTTTCACTTCGAGTTGAAGTTTTGAAGGGTTAGGAAGGGTTAGTATGGAGCAAGTATTAACGTAACGGTCAAAAAATCAGATATGAAAAACTGACTCATGATATATTGATACATAAGTGGCAGGTTCCTATGGTAGCGTGAACCGGGGTGTGCATTGACTGACCGAAGGGCAGTCGGATCGGACGGGTTGTAAGAAGGGTAAAAACGTGAAAGGAAAGGGTGTGAGATATTCTACGATGTGCATGCAAATATTAAATGTATTTGAAAATCGAGACGTCACGCCACGCATCTCCGAAGGGTGAGCGGCAGTAGCCGAGGTAACGGCCGCGGCGCGGCGGCGCTAATATGAGAAGGGTTAAAAAGGAAAAGTGCGTTCGCGGCCCTTTTTCTCCTCGGCTGTCCGAAATCTATACACGCACAAAAGCCATACGGACAAATATTCAAATATATTTGCCTGCTAAGGGATGTGGGTTGTTGTGGGGTTTGGGAGCCGCCACTGAATGTGCCCGACCTTCAAATGACACCTAACCTAAGAAACGACTCCTAAGGGTCATTGGTTTCGAGTACACTCTGTATGGCTATGGGCCATCATAAAGTAATATGCAGGAATGATTTCAAGGGTTGTTTTCTGGGATTTTAAAATTTCAGTGGACGATGTGCTTTTCCGACTTTTCACTTCACTTTGCTGATGCGTGCGCGTAAGAGGCGATCTGGCATCTGAAATGAGCGAAAAAGGGTTAACCCCAATGGACCACCGGCCTTGCCGAATCATCATCGTCATCAGCACGATCATCATCGGCATCGTAAAAGGAAATTATCGATTCGCAACCCCATCGTAAAGGATTATTAGCCCGCACTCAAAAATTTTATTAAAGAATTTAACAATGCTTTTTTGCTTCATTATTTAAGTGTAACCTGAATGGAATGAAACTTTAATTAAGTCAGCTCTTAGTGAATATTTGCTCGGTAAGAACTCAACAAACTTGAAATTACAGATAAAAATGTGAAATAAACGCCGAATAATTAAACATAAACCAAATTTACAGCCGGTGTTCATTACCTGAATATAATATATGCAAGCTTGATTAAAAATATTCGTATTGCCATCCCATCCAGAGAGTAACAGCCACGCACATTTAACTCATCTATAACCAACTGTTCGGTTTGCTTCTTCTTCATCCCTCATCGTTCATCGCCGTTGGCGCGTTATTCCATCTATCTATCACTTCGATCTCTCTATAGCTTATCAGACAAGTAACCCCTCAAGCCAGAACCACATACGAATTATTTAATTTCAAGTTTATCCACAAACACTTAAGATTTCCATACATTCTAAGACGATTTTAAACTTGTACTAACACATCTTTTGAACATTTTTCTTTTTTGCGATTAGAAGCGATGTGCGATATTGATTGGGGGTGAAATATCACTAATGAAGATTCGATGGACACCCTATAGATATTTGAGACCCCTCATACTTCGTACTCATCAGAGCTGACAATTAGAGTGATACACCAGCGGTGGTATGGCGTTCACCCTCGCCGAGCGAAGTGAAGCTAAGTCTGAGCAATATCGATTGATTTGCATATTCATCTCATCTCTCGCTTCATCTATACTTATGGCCAAGCAGCAGGCAGCAGGCGGCAGGCACAATGAGCAAAAGTACGCACATGTATGCGGCAGAGACAGTGAGTCGAGTCGAGTCGGCGGTGTCTATAGATGCAGAAAATACTGATACGAAGCTTCGGTGGATGGATGTAAGAGCGCCGCCGGACTATCAAACCCTTTACGCCGCCTGCGAGGATATGGGGGAGGCGAATTAAAACTCGTGCATTCATTCATCCATCCATCTATCTATGCAACCAGCAGCCTAGCACCAGCGCCCCTTGCACTTCACGCGGCAGGCAGTTTTTGAAAAAGAAGGCATTTCGATGAATGCCTTCCTCCACTCCTTCCTCGGGACGCATGTTTAAAATACTAGTAGCAATATGCGCGGAAAAAACTATAGACGATGATTTGAAAGAAGCGCCGAGATTATTCATTCGCACCCTTAGACAGCAGCGTGCCTGGCCCGAGGCTGATTGTGAGTGCTTAAGAAAAAATCAGTCTGCACTGCACTACCACTAATTGATATTGCAATTTTTTTCGCAAATGAGTTTTCAATCAGGATTTCGCATGCGCGTTTCGCATGGGGAGCCACAGCGTAGACATGCATTGTGTTTGAGATCGCGCGTCATTTGTTTATTGGCATTGGCGATGCGCAAATTGAATATTACTTATTGTTAGAAGCCGGCAGAGGCAGCCATCGGTGTGCATTTATGATGAAGGGGAAGCCTGCCGGCTAGCTGTCAGTCAGTGGCATATTTCGAGCAACAATCAGACAACAACAAAAAACACTGCCTGGCCACGGCGCAGAGATATGAACTGAACTGAACGAGCAGCAAAGAAGAAGGCGAAAGTTAGTGGTGCGCATCGTAGCGTGATGGGAACATGGACAATCAGTCATTGCAAATGAGGCACCTGTGCACTCGACTAGTTTATGCGATAAATGTGTGTATATGAAAAAAATCGACGGGGAAACACAACACAACGCAACGCAATGCAGACGTACAAACAGATCATCAAACCGAACCAAAGTGAACAAATGTGAACCAGACGAACGACCACCGGCCAGCCAACAATAAATAGCTTTTTCATACGGTTGCAGAGATTGCAAAGGAAACTTATGCCAACTACACTTGCAATTGAGTCGAACATAGAGGTAAGTATTTAAGTGTTATTAGCTTAATTCGAAGAATCGCTAATAGTCCTCGATGAGCTCTATTGTCTTGGGATTCTTTGTCGTCGAAGAGAAATCGCTGATTTCTGGGTAATTTTATCACGCAATGTGCTTGCTCAAAACGCTCCCGAAATCGTCGCACTAAATTGTAAACATTAGTCCGACCAATATACTACGTGTATTCTTGGGGACGGTCGAGTAAATCACGTACTTGAAGGTGTCTGAGACTTTGAGCATCCGCATCGACATAGGTCGGTCTAACACTAGATGAATCGCAATAACACTGAATAAATACAAAGTGTTTCAACAAATTCTAACAATTATTTGATGTTTTATCTCTATTCCTGACCATTAATCCAATTAAAATTCAATGCGCAATGTTAATTTACTCAAAAAATGTTTGGGAAAATTAATTGAATGACCTTGTATTGAAGGATAAGACAGCTGGATAAAGAAGCAATCCACGTGTGTATACCGAGATGGAGCAATTATGCGTGCAATGGCAGCCATTTTGATTCAATCTATTGAGATGACACTCGGGGGATTTAGCTCTTACGCTCCTGACGGCGGCGGAGGCGGCAGAAGTACTGACAGTGGCAGGTCTCACGGAGGTGGCAAAGGTGCCGGATTGCACCGCGATCTTAATTTGTTTTAAGTCTTTCGTTCGTTCGTTACTCTTCTCTCAGTGGAGTGCGTTGTTGTCGGCGAGAGCAGAGGGGAGGTAAGAAAACGTGGAAGAAAATGGAATAATGAAACGCACACACATAGCAATCATCGAACGCTTCTCTCCTGCTGATGCTGCTGCAGTGCCGGTGGAAACGCATGAAGAACAATTGAGAGGCAAAATAGGGAACAAATGAAAATCAAAATGAAAGCGTCAGGATACAAACGCATTCACGAGGAAGAAGAACAAGAACACGCGGCGGCGGTAAAGACATTAGCAGCGCGCCGAATGGAAACATAAACACGCACAAGAATAAGAACAATGTATTTGAATGAAGGTGGAGACTGAGAACACTCAGAGACAATGAAACGAAGAGGAAATTGATTGATCCATATTTTCGTCCTTGGTCCTGGGAACTTGTTCTTGGTCTTGGGTTTAATGCCGCGCAATAAAACCAAACAAAACGTAAAATTTCCACTCATTGATCCGCCCCACACTAATTTGTAATACTTTTTCCAAATTAAATTCCCCATTGAGCACTCGCCGACGAAATGCCTGCGCGGAACGGAACGCAGTTAGCTGTCTCGTGAGACTCGTCCAAGTGCATTCAGATTCGTCCCCGCGCCAAACGAACGAACCAATTCATTCGCCGGTTCATTCCCATTTTAATTTTAATTCGGCAATGATTTTTTATCATCGCCCGATGCCTGGATGCAACGCACTGCAGTCTTTGTGCGTTGCAAGTATATTAGCGATATTTTCGAATGTGAGTGCACCCTCACTTCGCAAGCCGAGCCAAGCCAAGCCAAGTCGGCGTGCACTTGGCTGGATTCAGAGCTCAGTTCTAATTTTATTACCCGTAGCAATGGCATTAATGAAGCGGGCCACGAGACAACGACAACGAAAACGACGAGTTCGACGTCGCCGTCGTCGCAGGCAGTGACGCTTCTTACCCTGAATGAAGGCATATTCAGCGCGATCATCATCATCGTCTTCTCTTCGCAACTAATGACGCGCGATCGTCAAACTTTTTCGCTTACTTACACTCCCTCATTGAGCGCACGTGTAAATATTTCACATACTTATTTGTTTCTTGTTTCGTGTATCTTGTTAAATAATTAATTGCTAATTGATTATCCTGTGAAAATCATGGAAAATGCGATAAAAGTTGCCTACAGCGATGCGTTTCCGTAAACTTTTTGACTTTACAAGAGCCAACTTCATTATGCCGGAATTATAATGATTATGTGCGTGTAATGATCGTTCAAATTTCCATGTAATAGTTAACTTCAGCAGCAGCAAACAACGCCGCACAGCACAAAAGCACAACACCGCCAACTTCTCTCCTTCGATTTTCCCTTTCTCGCACATGCTTCTACACACTTAATGCACGCATTCTCTGCTCGAGCTCCGGTAGCAAGCAGTGTACTCGCATTGTACGTATGTTTGTGTTTTGCTTGTTGAATTATCAATTGTAATAAGCGAGGTCATGGATGGCTGCGATTCGATAAAGAAAAATTATTTGAGTCAAAAGCGCGTTTTTGTGCAGGTATAGTGGAATCCCAAGTGGAATTACACGTATGAGCGACGCAAATCATCGTCAAAAATCAAATTGCCATTGAATGACAATACATACTAAACACAACGAGCAAGCACGTTTAATTCAAGTGCAACAGCAATTGCACTGATCACACACAATGAGCATGACTCAAGGCAGTGGCAGGCTGTGTGGTTCCTTTGTTTTGTATTTTTTTCCAATTTTTTCCAGCATAAGTATGTAGCTAAATGATATTATAATAACCTCCTAAGGAATCACATACGAAATGCCAAACAATAAACAATCTAATGGCTCCTTTGTTGAGGTAACTCAGAGTGTACCCAACAAACTGAACCAAATGCAAAACCAATCACGACATTTTAAATTTATTTTTATTTTATTTATTGTCATATTGTAAATCGCCAAGGCCAGGCACAATGCGCGTAATGTAATGCTAACTTAATTAACTTTTGATTAGTATTTGATGATTTCCTACAATTTGTAGCTTTGTACCGTAGAATAGTAATCAATAATATTGTCGAAATAAATTCCATTGTTACGCAATCAGAATTTTTTATTGATTGTTTACACAATGGCTGAAATTCAGAAACACTCGTTGGAGCAAAAAAAGATTTGCACTCATTAAATCATTGATTGCGTGACATGCATGGTGCTGCTTTGATCTAGGTATTTGTAAGTAAACGACGTTCGTGCTCCCCACGCCGCAGGAATATGTAAAAAAAAAGTTTTTTGATCGTACACCGGAATCACACTGGAGTAACCGACGTCAGATTCACCTTGAATCAATTACAGTCGACAGATATGTATTTGTATAAATGCGGCAGCAATCAAACAAAGCGACAGTACAGCGGATTTATTTATGCCTGCTTGAGCCAATATAGGAATTTTTCAAATTTATTGCCGAATATGAAATCAAAGAGTTAGGGCCGAGCGCAAGGGGAAGATAGGTCGCTTGAGTGCGCCTTGTCGCAATGGAAAAAGCGCGCAAGTGACTAATGTGGAAATTTATATACCAATTATAATTCCCTTTCACGTGCTGCGCGCTCGGCCCTTTCGCTGATAAGATACCGAACCAGCGGACTCGACACTGGACTCGATGGTTAGCGGATACATGAATGTTATTGCATTGTTTCGTATTTTTTGCTTTGTGCGCGCGTGTTGGGGGCGCGTTCAATGAAAATTAAAAGTAATTGAATAAAATGCAAATCCTCCTTTCAAAGCTGCCTGCCTGCCTGCAGGAATCGGAGTCGAGCGCAGGAAGTGCGTGCGGTGATGTGTATTGGAAAATTTATTTTCCGGCGTCATACGAGAGGGTTACGAATACTCGAGGAATATGCAGATATTGCGCAAGCAAGGACGACACTCGAGAGCAAGCCAGGCAGGCATTAAGACAACACACAGCCGAGCTGAATATAATCTAGTTAAAACTGATTTGCATGTTCAATAATAAGAAGGGACTTTTGATGGCGCTTCAGCTCCAGTTCCAGTCTTTGCTCGTGTGTGGGCTTTTCTCACTCTTCCTTCCTTCATTCTCGTCTAGGTATATGCGTGTAAGTATGTATTGTATTAAAGTAGGTACATACCAGTCTAACTAATATCACAAATATCCAGCACTAAGAATAGTGGGTTAACATCCAACTCATTGACCAACACTTGAAATCAAACTGGGAAAAAATTATCACCACAATATTAAGTTTCTAATTGCTCGGCGATTGTGTAATAAAGTCTGAACCTCGTCAATCGATTGAATTATTGAATTATTTTTTCATGCCTTGATAACCCTTCAATGTCTTCCGATAAGACGCCAGCATAACATACATTATTCTCACATATTATATTGATCTTATCGAGAAATAATGAATAAATGTATACGTGATTAGGAGGATTTTATTCACAAGTTTGATGATGATTTGCAAGTCAAAGTTTTATCAGGCCAGCCATACTTATGTATGTATTTATATATATTTTACATTGAATGATTCAACACTGGGAGAATGATTGATGTTTCAGTAGAGTTCAATGTGTCATTGCTTCATCAATAAAACGATCATGCAAATCGATTGATTTACATAACGCCTGATCATTGATGCCCACGGATAGCGATCGAGTCATTTGTATCGAAAGTCTATGGCGTATTAAAATAGATAGGTAATTGAATGATCGACTGAAGTGAAGAAAATCTACGAGGCTTTCCCGGCCAGCCAGCCAACAGAGCGAACAAACGTGGGCCGCAAATTGAGTGTTTGTGTCGCATCCTCTTCAATGCATGTCGTGTCGCGTTCGACGTGTTCGCTCGTTCGTTATTTTCGTCTCGATACTATAAATACGGGAAAATACACGATACGGGAAATATTTGTGTGAATGTGTCGTGAAATTTCGGTTGGACTCATCGGTATGTTGATGAAGTTGGTGGCTTGCTTGCTTTCTCAAGAAATAAAAATTTCAGCAATGATTTATCGATGGTTTTTTGCGCGTGTAATGAACACTCTAATGAAAATATATTTCATATACCATAGGTATTTCGAATGCGCTTCGTGTCGCATTCACGACTTGCTGTACCTAATACAATAATAGTCGATACAAATATAGATTTCAATAAAGAAAGCAATTTATAAACGAGTCGAATGCTGTGTGCTGTTGCAATAGAAAACGAAAAGATTTCATGTGTTTCCATGCACGTTTGCATTTTTGTGTCTCGTATATAATGCACCTTCCTAAGCAGAAGTGGATTAAGTAATTTAAGTAAATTAAAGAAATTTTAAAACTCTGAATGGGAAGAAACGCGTAGGCGTTGATGAAGTATAATTAACAAGTAAAGAGGAAATCATTTAAATACCACCCTGATAATAGCAATAAAGTGATGTGAAGTGAGTCAAGTCGGGAAAGTAAAGTAGGAGGTAGTGGGAGAGTCTGTGTGTCGTCTAGCAGTACGCGGCGCAAGTGACTTAACTTGTGCAGCTCGCGCATCATCATCATCAGCCGCAGCAGCAGGCTGATGATAAAAAAGCAGCACATGCATTAAGGCACGAACTAAGTAAGTTGACACTGAGACAACATGAAAACGGGGCTGCGATGCGCAATGCAGTGCAGTGCAGTGCAGTGGGAGGAAAGCGCGCGACATTCCGACATTATTTTAAGTACAAGCAAAGCAAATTAAAGTCGTGAAACGACAAATACGCTGCCTGCGCATCGCAATGCAGCAAAACGTCCACCGCAAGCGAAATGAGGAAAAATTACACCGAGATGAGATGCCAATCTGTGGATAAATATAAAGTGTGTCCACAAACATCGCACAATCGCCCAAGGTAGTCGTCAATTACGAGACGCATTTTTTTCTTCGCTGAGCACCCGTTATACCGATTGTTTATTTTGGCGCGAGTGTGTTATTATCTCCTACTCGCCGACACCGATAATTCAAATCTAATGAAGCTGCTCGAAACTCACGCATGCAGTGTCGGGAATGCAAACACTTTTCAGTCGTTTTCAGCCTCTCGAAACAATCAGGAAGAGTTGGAGTTGGAGTTGAGTTGTCTGGCAAATACTCCTACATAATTCAGCAATCTTATGCCTTGTCCTGATAAAAATGACTTAAAAATTCGACCAAAAAACAAGTTTAACCACTTGTCACATGAACTAAATTCAATTGAATGGAATTGAACTGAATTGAAACAAATAAATAAAATAATGTCAGTGAACAAAAGAGCATTGAGTGATAAGAGCGATAAGCTTGTATGGATAAGAAAAACTTCCGTTTCCGCTTCGTTTTAATGGAAAACCAGCGTTCAGATCTGCCATCTATCGTGTACATACGACTATGTTGTTTGTATGTACATATAGTACGACCGATATCAGTTCTTTATTATTATTTGTGAATTCAATCGAAATGTAAAAATACACAGCAAAACACTGAACACTGTAATGCTGATTCATTTGGTCAACGAACTCGCGTTCGAATTCATTGCGCATTACAGTTGTTCTTGATAAGAAATAGCAACCAACCAAGGCAAATTCTTCGTTTTATTCTTGTTTTTGCTCGTCTTCTTCTTGTTCTTCTTCGTCTTAAACCGAGTCTCAATTTTCAATAAATCGGATTACGCACGTGCCGGGGAAAGTTCAATACGAGGTAATACCTAAGTTTAGACGCGTCAAAGTTTAAAGGGCTGATTAGCTTGTTTGATGAAAGACTTAGTTGCGTATTCCTAAAATGTGTACGCATCGGATAAAAATTAGACGACGGCGGAGTGGAGTTGGTGGTGATGGGGGCGTAGGCGTAATTAAGTCTCCCTTAACTTTCGCGTTCGCGTTCGCAACCCTTCACCTTCACCCTTTCGTTTCTTATTAAAACAAGACCTTCAAAGCGGCATGTCACATGGCGGAATTCACACGTTTGATGCGATTGATCAGCGATTAGTTAAGTGACTTACTTCTTTATCTTTGGCAGCAATTTCATTCTCGTACGCGTTCCTTTCCATCTCTTTGTGGTTGGAGTCGCTGGCGAGGCTCTGTGGTGGCGGCGACGATGTCGTCGTTCGCTGCGGCGGCGAAATCATCGACGTGGGGTTGGTGCCGAGTTGCTCCTTGAGCGTCGACACTTCTTTCTCGGCCAGGGTGGCTCTCTATAACAAAATGCCAATGATGGTCAAGCAAGAATCCAAAAATCCGCTGAACAAGTGCAAAGCGTAAGCAGTGATATTACTAAGTCGTTCAAAGATTTACGATTGCAAAGTGAAGGCGAGTCAGGGACGTATTAAAGACAAATGATTTAGGTTTCCGGTGCACGGGCCAGTAATGAATGCGACGCCAAGGAAGCGACATATTTACAGCGCGAAAGAGCGAAGAAGCCAAGGAGGGTGACTTAAAAAACACATGTTCCTTCGATCTATAAATGACAAAGTGTAAATGAAAGGCGCTTTGCGACAGGAGCACGGAATTGAAAGAAATCCTCTGGATTAATTAACTTTGAAATCAAAGGCACTTCAAACTCTTTTTCTCCGAAGATTTTTATGAATGCACATTAATTTACTGCACGGTTATTTTCGTATTGAGACAGTAATTAACCGCCAGGCCTTGCTTTGCTTACGCGTAGAAAAACTCAGTCCAAGTTCAACAAAACCACCACCAAATAATTAATTAATAAGGCTATGAAAGATAACTATATGCATAAGCGTGTATGTTGTGTCAGTGCAAAGCAACCTTCTTTTCTTATTTCTTCTCTTTTCGTACTTGAAACATGAGGTTGATAAGAAGAAAAGATTGATTCTTAATCGATTGTTAATAGATTAGGGCAGACACACTTACATTTCGCAATAAAATCATCAATTAAATCGATTTTGAGCGTGCGAATTTGGATTTTTTAATCTTTTTTTCTTGGTTTGGTGGTGGTTGGTTTCGAACTTATTACCACTCATTAACGTGCTAACCATTTAATCATCCCGTACCTTGAAACACATCAATAAAAAATATCACTTAAGAGAATCACAAAAGAAGCACAGGTCTTAAGACGCACCAAGACTTAATAAGCATGAGAGGAAATCAATTTTCACGTAAAGTTTACTTTTTATACGGTTATTATGTATTTATAAGTAGACACACTTGGCAAGGTGCGTTTACCTACTGAGCAAGTGACTCACGTTGCTCTTACCACTTAACTCCTGCACTGCTGCCTACAACCGAACACAATACAATGGCTTATCTTATTGTACGGTGTCGGTAGGTTTACATATGTTTCAATAACTTGTCCATTCGGGCGCGACTCTTACAGTTTTCCGCGTGGTTTTTCCAGTTAGGGCGATTCGGCTCGTATTCCGCTTCATTGAATAAATTCCGAAAAAACGACGCAACAGTGCGTAAACGAGTAATAAATTCAACATCAGCTATAATTTATTGAACACGCTTCGTTTGACGGCTTGATATCATCTTCCCCTCGTGATTGTCTTCGTACGCCCAACGTCTTCGCGGGGAAGGCAGCAAGCAGGTGAAAGAAATAACAAGGAAATTTACATTTTTCATAATCTCTGATACTTTGATGCGTGTGCTTCGTCTGGATGTAATGGAAAAGCAGGAGGCGAGGTGCACCCCCGGTAATTTTTTAAAGAATCCAATATTCATAGGCAGCTCAGAAATGAAGTGAAATATGTTCATTTATTTCGCTTAGGCACCTACAATGTTTTCCGAGTTTAATATTCGAATGTGTTCGTTGGTTCGCTTCGTATCTTCCCGATATCATAAGTTTTATAGCCGTGTTGTTCGGCGGTCGTTGGCGGTAG
>NBZA01001359.1:45190-56337 GCA_003054995.1 Aleochara bilineata
AGCTTCAGATCCTCCAACCCGTATGTGTCATCTGAATTCGTTGTGTAATTAGAGTTAATCTCATTAAGTTATTAATTAGAAAACTCATTTATCCTATTTTAAAACTTACTGCCACTGGCACTGGCAGTGCTTGTATGGGAAGTTGTTGTTCAGCAAGCAGCAGTTTACCCTCATGGGCTTTGGCCCGATATCCAATTTTTGGGTGTGAGGGGAAGGGATGAGAAAACCACCCGAGAATGAACTGCAGTAGGCAATAGGGAATTTAAATATCGGCAAAGAGCGCCGCGAACGTATGCAGAACGCATAAAAAGCGCCACGAAAAGACAATGGACTTAACCGCCGCGCGTTCGGTGTAATATATTTTTTGATCAAAATTTATAGTCCGTCATCTCGTAAATCCACTTTAGACCCCCAACCCAGCCCAGGCCGCAATACACCCCCATCCCTTGATCCCGATATCACGATCCCAAGCAGGCAGCCAGGCCGAAGCAGGCACCTCCGATGATTTGCGTTTGCCTTTTTCGAAATCGCATGCATATAATATTTATATGCTTCGTATGCATATGAGGGCTCCACCATCGCCGCCGTCTAACGAGGGTGGTGTTATTTTTCGCGCACTTTAGGGTTGAGAGCTTAGTGCAGCCACGGCGTACACGCATCAATGAAATTTTATGCGTTATCAACACGAATATTAATAATCAACGAACTGAACTCCAGTTAACTCACTCAAAGAACGCAGAACGCAGAACCCAGAAGAGAGGGTGCTTTAGGTTTAGATTTTCTATGTTTTTTTTTGTTCGTTTCGTTATTGAATTATTAATTCGGCCGGATTTGAATACCATTCTTTGCGTGACATTCATCCAGAGCGTAGGTGGATGGAAGGCACACTACTCTTTCTTCTTCCTTCGTTTCTTTCTTTGGCTGAATTGAAATTGAATGAACGCAATTGAAATTGAAATGAATTGCTGGCAGCGTCAATGAATGAGTAGTTGATGAATAATCAAATGATTTCTTAAGTTCGTTCCACTCATTATACGTCCATCCATTTGATTTGCATTTTCAGTTCAGTTCAGTTTGATCTCTTGCCTTTGATAGCATTCAGACGTTTTCGATTTCACTCGGGCAGAACAAACAATACGCGGGCCCGACTTGGACAGAACTTGAAAAATAATGAATTGAACGGAAGAGGATGTGTGAACGATTAGATGTCGCCTCAAGAGGAGACCGACCGATATATGTATTTATACACCATCCATCCATCCACCCATTCCAAAGGCAATTCAAGTACAAACGTGTACGTACGTAAATAAGTTCAACGGAAAATGTTAGGCTGCGAGAAAAACAATGAAATTGTACAAGGTCAATGCCAAACACATCTGTCATGTGACTCTTCCTGGCAATTTGTTATGTTATATGAGTGTATACATAACACTCGGCGCTCATAAATGAAACTAGCACAAATATTCACAGCGATCCTCTCATCTTATTACAGATATCTGTAATAATACTTAAACTTAAGCCATGGATGGCCAAATCGAAGCCCGCGGGCCGCATGCGTTGTCTGTGCCCGCGTTTGGAAATTTTGAAAGAAAGTCCAACTTTAAAGTCATATATCTCACGTTCTACAACGAATATTGGAAAACTGCTTTCAGTTTTGTAATCTGCGTGGTTTGAACTTTTATTTCGTGTCCATATCAAACGCATCCCAGATAACAAACTTTTTGTAAAATAAGATTTGACCAAATTTCATTAAAATTTTACAAAAATGCACATATCTCTTGACCTATGCAAGATAGCAATTCAGCTTTGACATTATTCGATTCTAAATAAAATTTCACACAGAATAAGTGGTTAAACCATAGCAGTACCGTAATTGTAAGCGGAGTTATAAAAAATTGATAATTTCCTATTTTTGGTAGAAAAATTATGCATGTGTTTAATGTCAATTATCTCTTGAACCGTAAAAGATAGATTTTTTACTTAAAGCTCATTGAATTCCGAATTAAATTCTACACAAAATAAGTGGTTAAACGATCAATTTGCTTCAATTCTAAGCGCAGTTATAAAAGTTTGAAAATTTCATAATTTTCAAAAAAAAGTCAACATTTATGATAGAGCTATAGGCCGCAACCGCTGCGGCATGTACTTGCCCTCTCAATATAGGTTGGCCACCACTGACTTAAGCCAAGCAAAACACGCAAAAAATCAAACGATTGGGAAACACTATATAGATCTCAAATGCTTGTTAATATCGTCGTCTGATCAACATCTGTTTTAACTCGTCAATATTGCGAGTTGCATTTGCATTGAAAGGCACTTGGAACATCACATGTGATGGCGTACTTGAAACTCATCGAAAGCTGACTTAAGTTAAGTCAAGTTGGGCGAAGGCAGCCAAAACATCAGCAGAAAAAAACCCCTGTTGACTGCGTCGCATCGACATATACAATTCTTATTCATTTTTGATTTGGTCTCGTCTGCAATTCACCACGCCACGCCATACGAAAGCAATAAATAAAGACGACTAAGAAGAAGAAGAAGAGCCAGAAACATCTGGTATTTATTAAAAACAGATCGAAGGAGGTGGTTTTTTTGCTCCCCGTTCGGTTCACGTCGAAGTCTCCCACAAGGTTTTTCACTGCGTGTCTACCACTCATCAATTCGAAAACCATCCGGCAATGCAATTGCAGCGTTTGCTGAACATGTAACTGGATGAGAGTGCTCTTATCAGCGAAAAGTTGCAGCACTGACAAATCTGTCCACTGTTCTTCGTGGCAGGCCAGAGAGGAGAAGCAAAAAAAAACAAACTCCTGTAATGTGCAATAATACAATATTATTTGTGACATTGTATGCGGCGCGCTGAATGATAAACACATTATCGCAGCGAGTTGGTTGATCGCTATATTGCAGGTGTAAGCACATTCTCTCGCGTTGCCGATGCACTCCTGTGGGAAAGTTGAGATAAGGATGCGAAGTGGTATGGATTGCGCTCCGCTCGATCACGATCCGCCTTGCAAGTAAGTAACAATAACCCCAAACATGATAAGCGATGCATATATTGAAAATATCCTCTTACGATATGCAGTTTCTAGGTATTTGCTGCACTTTGAGAGAGCAAGCAGAGCAAGGAGAGCGTCTTTGAAACTTAATCGCTTCTTTTGCGCACTTAATCGATCCTATAACCAGGAGTAATTGCCCTCCAAATGACCACTTATCGGGTTATTACCTTATAAAGTCATTCCTACGCCTTACTATAAAACACCACATTCGGATGACAAAAATTAGCAGTCATGATAATTGCCCATCAATCAGGAGAATCATAAATAAATTTATTTTTGCGCAACAATGAAGGTCAATGATCTGCAACTTCATCCCACGCGAATGCATCAAAGGTGTAATGTTCTTTGCTAAAATTAGGAAGGCTTTTGATAGTTACTTTTAAATCAAAAATAGTGAGATGCAGTTGGTAGGCCTGGTATTGTTATATTTATTGTTATTTGTGGTAAATTAGGTCTTTTGTTCCAGTGAGTAAACTATACCATACCAAGAGAGATGAATCATATCTGAGCAGCCCACGTGCCACACAATATAGGTACATACATATTGATGTTGGTACACCTCAACCTCAAACTGCAGTTTGCCGCAGTGCAGCTGCACACATGGTGTCTGGTTATTTAATGTATGTGCGTTTGTTATTTGTATTTAGAGAAGGACGCGATTACGGTGATGATGATGCACCGAAACTGAAATATATTCTCTATTGTAGTCTGCTATTAATCAAAGGTGTAGGTGTTTGGGTACCACACCGCTCCCGACAAGGATGCCAGACCGACCAGTCAAGAGACAAACAGACAAACACTGAAGATTATTTTCGGGTAGGCATAATGTGTCTGTGTCTGAGACAGACCAAGAAGAGTGTGGAGATCAACAGAGACAAATATCAATTGATGGTGGGCAATTGATTATACTAAATGTTGTGTGGATCAAAGTTATTAATGTTGGGATGCAGCTTAATGTCCCATTTAATTCCAAATAAAACGCGAGGCCCGTTCAGGTTATTTTTATGCGTCTGGACACAAACAAAATCAACTGGAATTATCTTAAATCGCCAATAAAATTATCCTATAAAGAGACAATCTGAAGGTACCCAGAGGTCTTGGTTTGAGAGGCAAGCCCAGTAGAGACACCAATATATTGTTAGTCGGGCTTTTGCGCGTGAACGCGAAACTTTTATATATAAATCTCGGGAGGCTGTTGGATGCATCTATATCTGATATCAGCGCGCGGGTGGAGTTTGAAGGAGTGTCTATGTATCGGCAACTCCTACCTACCGATAACCCTTTTTATTCTTTTCGGCGTTTTCTGTCCGACACACAAGAGCGCGGCCACGGCGAGCGGCAGTCGCGCACGGATATTCAATCTATAAAAGCCGCGCGCGGGCAGGAGATGGATCGTGCGCCGCATACCAGTTTTCTCTTCTCTTTGCTTTGCCTTGCTTGCGTTTGCTTCCCCCACTCGGGCATCGCATCGAATATTTTGTTCTATGTAGACACATCGCGAGTACAATACAATCAAAGCTCACGGCGAGACGCGTCGCGTCGCACTGCATTGATGGTATGTGTGGAATCGCCGGTGAGATGAGATGAGATGAGGAGAGCTCTCGAGTTCTGGTCCATGAATGGTGGGACGATGCCGACGGACAGGCCACTTCACTTCACTGACAGTCCAGTCCAGACACACAGCAATTTGTGTTTTGCGAATTATTTTGATCATTTTTACTAATATTTTAGTCCGTAATGTGGTTCTCATTTTTTTCTTCTTCAACATTTGGAATCGATAAGGTGTGTGCCCACATATGGTTCACATAATTTTTAATTATCCCTCCAAACCAACATCTGCTCTGTTTTTAAACATTAAGTTTTCAATTTCGTAATTCACATTTTGGATAAATGATCTGATAATTAGCTGGAAATTAATGTACAACAGAAAATTGTGAATGTCGCAAGGTAAATTTATAGCCAGTGGCCGCGCTTAGAATTTCTTTCAATCAAACGATTTATGTAATGGCAAAGATTTGTGACAATCTTTACGATAGGCTGATGGCATTTATTTTTTCGCTATGCGCACCTGTTCTCTGGTTCTCTTCTGCAATCTTCAAGCTGAAAAGTTCTCGGGAGTGTTTCGTCTACGCAGCCAACCTGCTGCCGAGGCCAGACTAGACGGTCGCGCGCGGTGCGTCTCTTAATTACTGGAAAATTGCTTCGCCTGACTTCACTTCGCCTCACATGTGCGTCCATACCGAGTGTCTTCTTTCTTTCTTTCGCTTCAACCCATTCGCGTTGCGATTCACGAATAATAATCGATAAAAAAAGCGAACACGTGCGTTTAATTCGATCACACCAGGAATGCTCGCAATGAAACAAGACCAATTTCTATCTCTATGTCGGTTAATTGGATTAATGCTCAAATATTCCAATTGGCATTCCGCGTTTTTCTCTCCTCAGCTAGTGATCTAATTAACGTTGCAAGAATCCGATACGAATTGCTGTCCACGCAAGCGAAGGGTTGGAAGAAGCGAAAGGGGTGCGCTCTTGACTCACGGGAGTTGGAAAAGTTCAGAGTACACCTGGTGGGTACTTGGCTCGTTCGATTATAGCTGGGTTTTAATGCATTAAACCACTTCAAACGCAATAAAGTCAAATTAGCAAATCGAAAGTAAGTGGCTTTCATCCAGAGCAAGAAGAGACTTTCCTTTCCTCCTCCTCCCATTATATCATCAATGCACTTATTACATTTTCTCGCTAAGAAGTTTGGCAATTTAGAGAAATTTTGTTTTTATTTTAAAAAAGAACTTGAAGATGACAACGATGAAGGGACGCAATCCTTTTGATTCGAAATGCAAATATTGGAGCAGAAAGTAAAGCAAGATTTTCCCCTCATCAATCGTGAGTTAATTTCGAATCAAAACAACTTGAATACACGCGGTGGAGCAACAACCCCTTCGTGGAAAGGAATCTTCTTCCTTCTTGGTATGGATGAGAAAAGACAAAAGTTGGCAGACAATAGCCGTCCTTCTAACCGGAGATCTATTTAAAGATGAGCACAATAGACCTGCGACGTCGATGACGACGACGCTGCACATCCAGCATCCAAGAATTTATTATAAATTTCCATTGCTAATATTTTGTATTGAACTTGTTTCATTGTAGCGGAAAGACAATGTTCGCCAGAGATTGGTTTTTTCACACAATTCATCCTGATGAAGTTGCAAATGTATTCTCTGGAAGTGATGATTAATTCCCGTAATTAACTAATGACAAATCCATTTTTTATCTTTGGGAATACAGGCAGTCCGTCCAGCAATCAATCAATCAATCAATGAATTGACAGCGACGTCCATCGAGAGCGTAAAGAGAATGAATGTAAAAACACAAACACAATGTGGAAGTGACATACACCCGGGTCACATCAATTGACGTTAAACACATCCATCTATTGATGGGATGATTTAATCAATTTGATTAAATCAAGAGTGGCTTTGGAGCACCACCACTGGACAATGATGAACAATAAATATTGTCAATGCGTTATTAGTTAATGCTTCTCAATTGAGAACGCACACACGACACGTTTTACATGCGATGCGATGATGCAGCCACACACGCCGGCCGCCGCTGTCGCTCGTTCAGAAAACCGATCATCAATGAATCATGTATTTATTGGCTGACCACGACCGATCAGATGTGGAGCCTCAGGCTGCGACTAGTCCGAGAAAGAGAAGCGCGCGCGGCGATAAATAAACGCCGCTTGTGTAAATTTAATTAAGTGACTCTAAGCGACTTAGTAAATCATCCTCAATAGGCAGCAGAAGCCTGCATGCTGCATGCTCACGCTCGTCTTATTGCTTATGCAAGGCATCATTTTTTAATTAATTGAAGAACATCTGTTATTGTCTTTTAATTCCACAAGACCTTGAGATCTTGGCGCACTAATTGATGAATTTGCCAATCGTCACTGCAGCTCAGCTCAGCTCAGCCCGGCTCATCATTCGAATGTGGGATTTATGTGGAAATTAACAAGAGTAACAAACGTAAGGGTCTTTTATAAACGACCGGATGTGACGTCAAGCGTTGTGCGCGTCCATCATCGGCAGAGCAATAATTTTCTAATATCATTCGCAATGTCTGAACACGTTCGTGTGCGTACAACTCCATCAATCAATTACTTCCAGGCATGGATGAAAAATAATAAAGTAGGCAAGCAAGTAGCAAACTAACAATGAATGAGCGCATTGCCCTTGAGTCACTGACTAATTAAGCGTACCCAAGAGCAGCAACGAGCAAACAGTGTGCACTGATTAGAAATATCCCAATTTGAAAATTGAAAAAGGAAACTGTAAATTGACGGCGTATATTTGTTCGATCCAATTATTAACTGTATCTGCTATTGGTAATAATGATAATGGTAACATCCTACTTGAACAACAAGCGAAGCCCAGCCAAGCTAAGCCAAGTGCGCTGCGAGCCGCTGAGTAATTGCCATCAATGAGGCAATCGGCTGCAATTTATAACCTTTAAAACTTTCCGTATTAATCCGCACTCATAAATCTCCATCCCGAATGGCCAAGCAAGCAAGCACCCTGTATGAGGTGAGGTTATTAAACAGATTTGTTTTGAGCTTGAGCTTGTACGTCAATCGCGCCTCAATGGGATATTTCAAGGCATTGAGTGAAAAAGTGGATGCTGAATTGGAACAATAACGCCGCCTAATGGAGGGTAAATCAAGTGGAAAATGGAAAAGTGGAAAAGCACGATGTGCATATGTACATATGTGGCAGTTATGAATGGCAAGCACCGGAAAAATATTGGAAATTGAGGCTCGCTCGTTCGATGAATGCGTTCAGAGCAGCTCAACAAGTGTTGCTATCAATGGGATAGAATGAATATCCTGTTGTTTTTTTCCACCGTATGCCGGTGGGTTTTCCATTCAGGGGTGGCACATTTCATCAATGTCGAAACACAATTGTTTGACGAATTGCACGCGCGCCCATTAACGCGTTTTATTTCATGTTATGCGTTGTGTTTGCTTTTCACTTTCCCCTTTCGTCAATTTTTTCATTCAATGTTTTCAAGGGGCACAATAAGTGGTGAACACGAATTACAGAAAACACGAAAATTACTAAAAAAGAAAAGCAGCCGGATGGCAGGCCGCTTCCCCCTCGTCTTATCTTCGGAATCCGTGGATGTGTTTGCGGTGTCGTTTGAGGAATCGTTCCGGGTATCTATCGGCAATCCGGACCCTCGACTTCCGATCAGACAATCTGGCCAGCGTGTTCGAATCTTCCCAAGTTGTCTGCTTCCCTGCCTGAATGCGCCGCTGAGTGAAATCACCCCCAGCCGGAAAATCGCGCGAAGGAGCGACCGACGTGCGATGGCTTTATCGGTTTCCGCTATTTTTTCTACGTCTCCTTCACTCTTCATTGCCTCGCCGTGAAGCATCATTGCCAAATCGGTGAACGAGCAAGTGAGTGAGTGCGCGAGCTCTTAAGGCTTCGATGGGGGAGCCAAGTGCTGGGGGATGATAGTAGGTATTGGAGGGTACTTAACATCGACGTGATCAGGTTTTTCCGAGGCCCAATTTTTCTTCTTCTGCAAACAAGACGATCCCTCTCAGGGGGGACGACAAGACGAAGAAAAACCGTGACCTAGGTCCAAAACCCAAACACCTGTTACTTTACCCATCCTGGCATTTTTATTCCCATTCTGATTCACGTCTCGGAAACTTAAGAACGAATTATCAATGGACATAAATACTTCGTGAACCGATAATCAAAGTTTCAGATTGAATTACCGTCTCGATGATTAATTCTATCGGTTATTTAATTATTGCCGAGCTTGCAATATCAGTGAAATTGATATTAAAGTTAAAAATTGTTTTCGGTTGAGAAATGCCAGTCTCGACACGTCCATTGGGTTTATAATTCGCGAACGAGCGATAAGGAATTAATATTATAGATTAAATTGGATAAACAATCGTTCCGCTGGTAAACCAAACCGCAACAGACAAGCCTAAACCCAAGCAAGTCGATAAGCAATAAATAGAAATACAAATCGCCGGATAATAAGCTTCATATGAGTAAGCAAGGCATAAGGGTTGGAGATATTATATTGTAGTTCCAAGTCAAGCATGTGGCGCCCTCGCGGAAGCGCGGCGGGTAGTAATGTGAACTACATAATGCATTGATTCCATGGTACAAGAGCACAACAAACAAAAATGCACAGAAATGGCATCATTTATAGATTTGGTCAACACATTTGTGTCCCACCGAGAGTAATGGGTCTTCGAGGAAGACATTTCGATACTTTTATGATTTAATTACGCCGGGCTGGGCATTCAAGTCTGAAATAAAAGTTGGCGATCAGAGGAGAGCAAAGGCCTACTATCAAAAGTTGCTTTAATGTTCAAACAAGGGTGGCTGTAAAACGCGACGTTTTTTCCGTTTCGGCGACGGAAATTTTTTAATGTGCTCACTTCACTCACTTGGTTGGTTCTTTCTTTAACAACGCACATTAACGTGGACGTTAACAAGTGGTGCTAATACGTCGACAAAAATGGGCAAAGACACTGCCGAAGGGAAGTTTTATAACGCACATTATTTCCTCCTCGGAGATTTATTAATGTGAACGTACGAAAATTGTTTTTTATCGATTCGTAAAAGCGTTATTTATGCGCAATATAATCGATGGTTTCGTTTATTACATGATGGCACGTAGGTATAATATAAAATAAAAAATCAACAACTTATGAGCGAGCACTCATCAAAACATCTACTGAGTGTACCTTCTCAGGGTTTCACTCTTATTATTAGATTTCTGTCTGAGAGACTGACCGAAAATGACTTGATGAAACCTCATAAAACCCCGAGAAAGAAATTAAGTTTTATAAATTAGCCTTTTCTCCTATTATACAACTAATTTAATTGTCAGCGGAAAAAATATGTAAAATGTCAAATTAGATAAAAATAAACTCGTCAAACTTATGTCTCTCTAAGAACCTAGCAGTAACAGTACGTATGCATGCATGTAGAGAAGCATCTTTAGTACTTCTCGTATTCTTCTTCTATTTTTTATTTGGGAAAGTGTAGAAAATACCCGAGAAAAGTATTTATATAACTGGTAGTCGTCATTTCTATCGCACATGCAGATGCACTTCGGTAAAATCGTTAAAACACGTTAATTATCGAGAGAGACCTCTTCTGTGCTGAGCGATCTTTATTTTTAAGACTGACTTCTGAATCTTAATCACTTATCTTAGATATTTGTTGATTTTTTGAGAAATATTCTTAAATTGATTAGTCTTAGAAGAAATAGGTATGCAAGAAGGTATTACTAAACACCTGTGTATATGGCACACGCATTATTGCAGTTGAGTATAACAATAACATTCAATTAGTTGGTTAGCACGCGATGCGAGTTTAGCAACATGTAACTCACAATCAGTTCCTCGACGCGGTAGACGAAGAAAATAAAAATAAAATTTTCTCATCGTTTCGGCCTATCTGAGAATGTATCACAAACGAACAGCAGCGCAGAGAGGCATATGTCACGTTAAAAAATCTAAAGCATATGCGTTTGATGTCGCACTGGTTGTTGCAGGTGAAGAAAATTCTTGACTCGCTTCCAACAGCCCATCGCAGAACAAATGTTTTCTTTTTCGGTTTCAGCATCGACATTGGAACAGAAGACAAATAGCCGAGACAAGCTGAGATCAAACGAAACGAGTCTACGAATAATGCGAAATATTCGAGTCGCGCGCGATTTCAAGCATCCCTCTGAGTAGGTATAAGGTCCTGAACTTTCACAAGTATCGCTTGCGAACTTCCAAAGCACTTCAAATATGTGTCTTGGTTTCGGCACGTGCCAGTGCCAACTTATCAGATAGTTTGTGGTATGGTATGGTGCGGACTAACCTGTTGCCAGAACTGTGCGAGCAGATAGATCCTCTCCTTTTTGAAGAGCCAGTCCATGGATTGCATCGCCTGCAAGTCCATATCCGCTGGCGGCGGTATGCTGGCCGTTGCCGTTGGCTGCATACGTACGCGGTCCTCGAGTTCCGCCAGCTTGGCTTGCGTCTTCGTCGTAATTGAC
>NBZA01001359.1:59886-73898 GCA_003054995.1 Aleochara bilineata
GATGAGACCGAGCCATATGCGTGCCCCTTTCTTAGCAGCTTGGAAGATGAAAGACGTGGCACACATGTGATACCCTTTCGACTTGTTTTTGCGCGGGCCGCGCACCTAAGAAGCTACCCTAAAGGTAAGGTAAGGTAACCCTATACATCCTAACCTTTCTTGGTTTTCTGTGCGGTGATTTGATTTTTTACCGAATATTTGCATAAAATATCTTCGATTACTATTTGTCCCAAGAAGCAGATGGCAAGACGCAGTGTTCGAGACATCTTCAGGCTGCTAAAATATTCAAATCTATTTGGGAAAATGCGCCAGCTTTGCATATCAATATCATTGATTTATGCAATTGATTCGCATTTGCATGCCGCTGAATAAACTCTCAAGTATCTGGCACTGTCGTTCACATAGGAATTAAACTGCTTTTGGTTGAAACTCAAGCTGTATTCTTAAGTAAGTAGCTTTCCTGTGCCTGTGCAGTAGTCAAGACAGCAATGAAAAATATTAATTAATAGTTGGTACGTTCAAAGGCATTTAAGTGTTGATTATGAAATAAGAAGTATTATTATTATGAACAAACAAATAATCATTTGCAATTCTGCATTAAGACAATGACACATTCTTCAAAAAGTTACTTGTAACATCATTGTTCGCCATCCGCGGCGGTGGGTTTTTGTACGTATTTTAAATTGAAGATTTGTTGAAAGTAATTATTACAATCGCGCTCAGCCAGACAATGGCAAAATAGCGATTACGAGCCGCGATTGCAGAAATTATAAGCGCAAAAAAGATGAAGATGAAGAAGCATGAAAGCAGTGAGTAAACGGTTGAAGAGCTGTGCTGAGCTGAGAATCGATGCGCATCTCGCTCGCGCACCGGCAAAAAACAATAAATAATATAAATTATTGCAAAACGCTTTGATGAAATCGTGCCACAATCTTTATCTGTTTTTAATTTCTTTCTGCTCCAGCTTCGACGCGATTTTGCAATAGTTGTTCCACTTGCTCCAAACGCCGCCGAGTTATTTTATTCATCAGCAGCACTTTGTTGTTCTCTTGATGGATATTGTTAAACGAACGTTAAATGCGAAACGACTTGCTAAACATCCGTACGTTTCTTATAAATTTCTTCTTCTTATAGACGCGTGGCCTAAGCTTTATGTCTTAATCTTGAAGGCATCGCTTCCTGCTTTTCTTCTACAAATAGAAATTAAAACCTTTGTATCTATTTGCATGTTAATTATCTTTCTGCTGAAATGTCGTAGGTATACCTACATAGAAAGACACATATAAATTTTTGCACTGATGTAATTTGCGCGTAGAATATTCGTGCTTTTGCAATTTTCATCATCATATTTTCATATACTACAATATTCCATTATGCGGCCTCCGGACGGGACGAACACTCGACTCAAGTCCGGCAAGCGGGTGTCTTTTATGCGTTTGTCTAAAATTTGTGAATTCCACATATCTAAATTATTCCGCGGCCGTGTGTGCACGTTAGGTGCTCAGCTCTGCAGTGCCCTGCTCTGCTTGGGCAACGTTAGTTGCATTAGCATCAGTATTAGCATTTCTTCCGCTGCTCTCCACGCAGTGATGAAGAAGGAAAAGAGCGCAGCGCAGCGTCGAGCAGCGCAGTACGAGAGCGGAAGAGTGCCAAAGCCGAAACAAGACAAAAAGAGCCAATGCAATGCGAACGAGCAACGCACGTAAAGTCTTTGCGGCCGGAGCGAGACCGCCGCAAAGAAGCGGGAGCACGAGTGGAAATGTTTGTTCTAATAATTAAATAATTCCTCGTGCCAGCGTGCGTATGCATGCGGCCAAAAACTGAAATTTAATGAAAATGAAAACTGCATCCACCGAGTAGCTGCTTTCGGGGAAGTGGAGGAAAAAATCTGATGTTGATGCTGATTTTAGGTTGGGTTAGGGCCGACTGGTTAGCCGCAAATTGAATTCACATAGCGGTCAATTAGTTATCCACCGAATTTCAGCTGGTTTTTAAATTCATTAAAGTGGCTTTGGAAATTAGCATAGAATTGTTCTTGTACTCATCCGGCCACCGCATACCCCAATCACCCAAATCTTCGGGTGCACGTGTAAGGGAAAGGGTTCTTTCATCAATTTTTGCCTTCCCTACTAGTCATGCTAAACCCTTGAGTGTGAATCTTCTCAGAGACTGACAAACAGAAAGGCTTGGCGCTGGGTTTTGTTAGATTCGGAGAACACCTTGTGTGGCATCAACGCAAAAATGTATGTATTCTTTCCGCATGGTCGTCCTCTTATATGTAACTTGCGTATGGACTGTGGGCTGTTTTGCGGGATGTTAGCATTACTCCTTCATTTATCCCGTCCGTGTGCGCAGTCTGGACATGTGTGGTGGTTTTATTTAAAGTTGGGGTTGCGGAGAAAAGGCGCGAATTCCTTTTTACCCCGCTGCATTCGTACGGTTGAGGAGTGGACCAAAAACGCAATTTGCATAACTGACCAAAACGAATTTTCGCATAGCAGGGCACATGGCATAGCGATGCAGTTGAGTGTGTGTGAGTTGTGGCAATTTTATTATATGAAGAACCTTCTGAAGTGAGTGTTCGTGGTTGTGTGAAGTAAGCTGGACAAGAAGGAAGCCAAGCCAAGCCAAGCCAGCGTATGCAATGAATTTGCGTCGCACGTATTTACACGATGCTCGCTGATGGATGGCGAAAGAGTGAAAGAAGTTGGAAAATATATGCGATGTTAATGTGGACATTGCCGTCCATTGGGGACGATGGAAATTTGGGAAGGAAGGAAACACAAACGCACGTATGTAAATTAATTAAAGTGAATTAAAATTTACAAGAATAGCCGAAAGAGAAGATTTTGTAAACAAAGCCCTAATGAATTTGCCAACTCTGTGAATTCAATTTGCTAATTATTATTATTACTTAGTTACTTACCAAAATAACATTTTAAAATTTCACAAATTTCACACTATGTTCAAAGTGTAACGACTTTTTTCTTTAAGAAAGACCATACATTATACTTAAGCACAAAGGCAATAATTATCATTCGTTGGTTGGTTTGTTATCGTCGGAATACATCGATAATTACCAGCCATTGATAGGCAAAGCTGCCCACTTTTATACGACTTGCTAGGGGAAGCAAGACAAACGGTAAAATGATAAAAACTGAGGAACTAAGGACTTGGAGACACACCGACCGAAGTGACGTGAAGTCTTCTTGCTTGGTTACTTAACCAAGCAAGTTATACATTAGGCTTCTTCCACTTAATGGTAACGTTTACCGGAAACGCCAATAGGTCATCAATACTCAAACAGGTGCCCAGGTTTTAACATAAAATTAAAAGTCTTTGAATGAATGAACTTAACGAGTAGAAACACCTGAAGCCTGGCATATTTCTAATAATTAATTTCGTAATTAATTAGTTTTTAGGGCACTATCATTAAATAACTAGAAAAAATTGATAAACGCAATGAAATAGATGAAATAGTTATGAGTAATCACACACGTAAGCAGTCATAGAAAACTAGCCTTGCTCCCCCAATACAAGTAGTTGTTTACGTTCACCCCTTTGAACCAATTTTCATGATACTCATGTGCACAGCACTGGCGTCCCGGCGGCGTGCAGTGACAATGTGTATTAAACTATTATCTATTATCCATTTATCGCCTCATGATCGGTTTTTATTTCATGTTGAATTATTAAGCGCGCAATGTGGACGTAAAATACAAACGTAAAAACGCTAACGAAGCACGTGCACGTGCACGAACGTATTGAATTATCAGTATCAATATCTTCATCGGCATCGCCATCGACATGTCGATATTCGCGCAGTAAAAAGGGGTTTCCCTCCAGTTTCATTCGGAAATGTGTTAAACACTAATAACTAATCCATTCGAACGACAGTTGCACCCGTTTTACGAGACGCCGCATTAGGTATGCGTGTCTTGTTTCCTTCGCACACAAGGTGCACCTAGGGAGCGAAGAAACCACACAACACTAGATAAAACAAGCGCGCTTGTCATGGCTTGGCGAGCGAGTAGCACAAAACAAAAGTCAAACACACAGCACACAGAGCGCGGTGTGCGCTGTGCGATTGGGTTTTCGTTAATTCCGTATTTATTAGATTAAAAGACCTGATACTGGTTGGCTGGATGGTGTGCTTGGTGTGAGTGATTATCTAACGGTCGGATCTCGTTTCGTTCACTTCACTTCGATTCACGTTGAATTGAGTTGAATTGCATTGCAGGGCAACTGACTGCTTGCCTCCTTCTACTTCTTCGTTAGGACGCCAGTACTTGTTAATGCTTTTTTCCACTTTGTGTCGTGCGCATTGAACATTTTATATCAAAATTACGTAACAATCGAAACTGGAGTTAAAAGCGGCCAAGTATTTATCGACTTTTCCTGCACTTCAAGTGTAACTAACGTTTCATGCTAATCAACTTTTGCTTATTGCATTTTCATATAAGTACATACATAATTCCCTGAGGAAATATTAATTTATGAACAAATATTTATACTTAGTAACATATGCCCAACTAACTTCCAACAAAAACCAACCAGTCAAACAAACGATAATGATTTATTCATAATTCCAATCGAAACACACAAAAAAAATGAGAAAAAAACCAAACGGTTCTTTGTTAATCGCCAAAATTCAAGGTTATTTTTAATTGTATATTTTTATTAATTAATTGTTTTTATTTCTTTAACAAGCAATGTAGGTATGTACTCGTATTTAATTAAGTACTTAAATCAATAAAATAATCACTGAAGAAGAAGAAAAAGATTCCAGAAAATGATGCAGCAAAGTAATACGAGTGATCTACATACATACATAAAGAATGGTCTGAGGGAAGCATTTTTCCATAATCAACGTTGCGGAACGTAAGTTACTTAGAGCAATAAAGAGTCCGGGTGAGCTGGTATAGCAACGTATTATACGAACCTGCTCATATCCGGTATGGTTGAATAACTGTACGACTCATGGTCAATAAATGCATGTTTTTCACTCATTCGCAGTGTCTGAATCTATCGCATCGTGCAGAATATAAATACATACTGGATGCATCATACCATCAATGAAGACTGAAGAGACTCCAACCAGCCAGCCAGCCAGACAGTCAGTAGCACGCATACAAATGCAATATTCACTGGTATTAATTTAAAGCAACTTTAATTACGAGAGCAATTGATTCGAAGTACATGTCAGTTGTTTAAAATGGGGTAATTAATGGGTAATTTATTAATTTATTCAATAAGTGTAGTTGCTGGCGAGTGATGTGCGCACCCACTCCTCGACTGCGGCGAGAGCAGGACCGCGAGCGCATTTTTAAATTATTACCGATAACGGATATAGATAACAGCGCTGTGCTGCCTGCTTGTGGCTTAACAGCAACAACACATCGCGCTGCATCGGAAACAACGCACAATGCCCATCGGTCGGACGCACTTTGCGCGCCAGACGGCCGAGAGAAAAGTCGCGTCGACGCACTAACTCGACCGTAAACGATACGCCATCGGTCAGTACAATGAGGTTTAATTAATCGTATGTGAGTACGTACGTCTTCGTACATCATTTATTACGCATGCAGAGCTCGTTGCCATTGACTGAGAATAGGATTTCGCAGGAAAACAATAAAAGAGTTGATTGGACCAAGAAACCAGACTGAGACTATGTATGACTTAACTTTGTTCCTCTGGTGGCCTGAGGAGTCAGGTCGGGTCGGAAAGTAAAGCCCAGTGTGAAGTTGTGAATGAAATGCAAGTTGAATGAGTGTTTAAACTATTACAATAATAGTTGAAAACGAGCGCGGCATACAGCTGCTGGCATCGCAATAGCGTGGTAGCACTTACGACTAAAAGCGGCGTCGTCACACTCGGTTATAACATCACCCGACCAGCCATTCTCACTCGGTATGCCTCGGTCTTCGCGACGCTGCCGCCAACATCATCCAGTTTTCCCTTTCACTTACCATGCCTTCCTGTATCTTGAACCTGCAACCAAGCAAAGACAAAAAATTCGAGATCAAATGCAAGCATGACAAATGTAACAAGCAACGGTTTGCGGGTTGTGGTAAACCACAAACATAAGTTTTTATTAATTAGACGCAAACTGGCAATTTGCGATCCAATATTAATTAAAACAAATAAAACAATTACGCACGTCGGTGATTCGCGAGATATGCGTGGAAGTCGTAATAAATCTTTAACTGCAACCCCAAAACCTAATGTAGGTGGCGATAATGAAACAACCCTTTCAGTTAGTTACGCACGCCAAAAGTTGAATTCAGTTTTGGCTGCGGCGGGCGCGACAAACAATTCGTTCTATTGACATCGGCCCAGCGCCCACACGCAGATTCAGCGCCGGCATGTGAGTGGAACGAAATTTCAAATTCCGCAAAGCGGCAATAGTTCATTCGTATGTTGCTAAACTACATTTTGGTGGTGCCCTCTATTTGTTCTCCACTGAGTGTTGCAACTTAATTATACTTATATTAAATTAATTAACACTGCTACTTCATAATTACTACTTAATTATTTGAAAAATCTATAGTGTCACACGCACTTCCTGGAGTAACTTCTTTCGGAAACGGGAAGTTTTACAAAATAGTAAGATAAACTTCTTTTGATGGACAATTTTCTTGAGAAGTACCCACACTTGATAAGAACATACAGTATCTGCGTCGAACGTTTAGGCTATTACGCCACTAATTGAGAATTGCATTAAGATCGTAAATTTCGTCGTCGGTAGTCGTCGTCCTCATCGGCACTGGGCTGGAGGACCCCGGAGCACACACATGAGCATTGGAGTCGTCAAGCATTTCGCGCGAACGGCCGTTGCCGCCCTCGGGGGCGCGCACCGTCGTTATGCGCTTTCGTTCGTGAAAATTTATTATTTTCAACTATCGCTCCGCCACGCTCGACTCCGCTCTTTATTTCGTCTTTCAGCGCTTCACTCAATGCTCTCAGCCCACTACATACTTCAGTCAGTGTGTCGTGTTCGGGCTGGGATGCAATGAGCAAACTCAATGAGTTTCCATTCGTTCGGATGCCCAGCGAAAGACATTAATGCGCAAATTGTTCAAAATGCTTTACTGATGAAACGCAATTACTGCAGGCGAGCAATAATTACATCATATAGATAGTAAGTTTGCCTGCGATCTACGAACTGTAAGTGCAGCCTGGGGGCGAAATCGGAATTATTGCTTAGTTGGATATTAAAATTTCCCAATTGAAATAATAATCAAAGGGATGCAGCATTACTGATTGTTTTGTTTTGTTTCGTTTGGGAGATGGAGGTTTGGTGGTGAGAAAGGAGTTGGAGAAAATCAATACTTTTTGAGCTTATCTTTGAATCTTCGAACGTGTATTGCTGCGACAACATGCAAAGGGAGATCCTCCAAAGAACATTTCGCTGGCAGACAGTCAGATGGTATTAAACCCTCTTCTATCCGATGCCGCATCGCAATACACACTTGTATCCGGCCTGCTTTCTATAACATTTCGGCTTTTTGCATAAAATTTATATCTGCTTGCTGCCGTCGCCGTCGCCGTTGCCTTCGTTGCCGCCGCCAAGGCAGCCAGTGGTACATCCCTTGCTGCGCCATCAGCATACTTTGGGCGGCGGCGCGTATGTCTATGTACCAATTCCTATCTATAATTTGATTCCGAATTTATGTCTCATACTAATTATTTTAATTGCTTTTAATTAAATTTCCACCCCTTTTCTATTTCTCCGCGACGCGTTCGGCGCCCTTGCGACGATTCGCTTGCGCCACATTCGCTGTTCTTCGTGTTTCGTTTTATTTCCATACCATTCTGTTCTACTTACTTACGTATCTCTCTCGATTGCAGTGTGCGATCGAACATTTACGATCCCTCTTATGTACGTCTCTAATCATTACTTTACATTACTTACGATTTTCAAATTACAAATGAAATGTAAAACCCTCTTCTTATTTTCCCAAGAAATCAAATATTGAATTGCAATATTAATTGCGCAGCGACCAAGGTAAGAGGCACTATAAGTCATTTGAATATTGGCCTCATTTCCATCCCATTCCGTCGTTGCGTTTCTTAATCTTCGATCAGATTTCACCCTTTTTCCACGTCTTCAAGCCCGTCAACTTCTTCGAAACCAGCTCCGTGACAATAAGCCATCGGGGAATGCAAATCTTATGCAAATTGCAGACCAAGGCGTCTGATGTATAATTAATAAATAAATTAATAAAATTAAAAACCAGTTTAATTTCGCACCCCGATTACACCCAGAAGAAAAAAATTCACCAAGGGAAACAATTTTGCAATGCAAACGTTATGCGTTCTGCCTGTCTAATTCCGACTTCAATTCATTGAATTCATTTTAATTTCGTTTGATTCATTTGCCTCACTGCTGATGTCTATAAAAGTGAATGAATTGTAAACGAATATTGCTGTTGTCAAAGAACAACAGCAGCGAACATGAGGAAAAAAACTGCAACGAATGACGGCGGCAATTGAAGTAATGAAGAAAAAAGAATGGGTGCATTATTTATGCGAAATTATAGAGAATGATCGCATTTGCATAAAATTAATACGGCATGCAATGCAATGCAAGGCCTGCATGGAAAATTAATCAAAATCTATTTTCTATGCGACTCAGATGTATGGCCGGGTGAATTGTCAGACGTGTATTTAGGTGTGGAAACTAAAGAAGAAAAAAAATTAAAACTAGAACTGGCCCCTAGTAATACGCTCGCATGGCATTATGCGAAAGGGTTACAACTCCGCGCTGATACAATGAGCGCGCAATTGAAGAACTCGTCCGACGAGTTTTTCTTCTCATGGCAACTGAAATGCCAATGCCAATGCCGAAGCGGCCGATGGATGCGTTTGATGCATATTTGCATTAATTATTAATTATTCCGATAGCAATTGCAGTGGAAACATTACGCTGGGGTGCAAACTGTCTCACACGTTTTTCTCCACGCTCCACCAACTTTTCAACCGGATTAAAAGGAAACGTAAAATTCAAACTTTTAAGTGTTCAGCACAGGGAAGAGATTTTCACAAATATGCAAACTTTGCTTACTACGTACGTAGGTATAAGAAGGAGCAAGCAGTCTTGGCATAAGAAGAACTTACGCCAACCTATTATAACGATTCGTTGGAAGCAGACTTTGTCTCAATAAACAACTCGAATGAGAATGAAAATCTGCAACTTCCATAGACTGGGAATGAATTAATAACGATAATTATAGATAATACAAAGTCAATATTGACTCATTATTATCATCATACTCATCATTATCATCATCTTCTTCTCCCATCAAGATAACCAAGGGGCTTCATACACAAGCAACTGGATAATGAAGAAAATATTCTGATACTTAATTAATTAAATTTCTGTAATAATTTCTAATTACGTAGAAAAATATTACTGTCATTACGTATTATAGAAGCTGTAGAAACAAGACAGAAGCTTTCTTGGAGATATATTACAGCTATCAGGTAAAGACAGTATAAACATGGGAAGATGATGGCGCGATATCGATAGAAGGGGTGGGCTGGCAATAAATACAGAGCGCTCGAAGGTGAACGCGAGTATTATTCCCCGCCGCCCCCAGTGCTACCGAAGGAGGCGATGATGTCTATTCAGTTCGCCGCATCGCATCGTGCCATGCGGTGTCTATACCTATAGATATCAACAGATAATATTATGTTTGGCTCCGAGGCACGCCAATATAATTACGTCTCTATTAAAGGTTAATTTATTTCCGATAAACATGCGTTTAATAAAGCCCTGCGGACAGAATACATCATTACATTCCAAGCATTTATACCGCTTCTTCATTTCTCCTTCCTAGGTGCTCTTCATCTCCTCATGTTCTTTCATATAAAGCAATATTATTATATTGTACGAAACAAAAATGAATTTTTGGTGGGTGATCAATTAATTAACAAAAATATATGTTCGTAATGTATTTCAGCGGAGGATATATTGGAATTACTCGAATAACAATTGGAATTGTTAGCGCGAGTGCGCACCCAATTGATTTATAACGTAAAGAGAGCTCGCTGAGAGCAAGTGTGAATTTATAGCGCGCCGATGACCAGCCAGCCACCCGATGACCAATGACCAAAACCCTGCCAACCGACCACACTTTGCGCGCTCATCAGACAAGGGCTGGCAAGTTTCACAACACCACACCACATTCCGATGAGACGCTCATTAATCTCCAGCCATTATTATTAGAATTCGCGTTTCAATTTTATTCATTTAAATGAACACTGATGATTGTGCCGCCGCCGCCAACAGTTTTATAATAAGAACATCTCATAGCTGAACGCCAACACCTGTCGAACTCTGCATCATCTTCAAATAAATACCCGCTGCACAATCTATTTGTTCACGATGTATATACAAGATGTTGATTAGATTTGTTAAACAAGTAATTTAAAACGTTTACTATATCATAGTTTAGGTGATTAATGCTCATGACAATAAAAGGATTAAAAATTGCTAATTACAACGATTTTAGAGATCAGTTATTATAGCGTCTAATGAGTGTTTAAGTCAAGTCGTTGGTTAAGAACACTTAGTGGATATCTATAGACAAATTCAATTATAGCTACTTTAGAGAAGTGAAGCGAAGTGAAGTGAAGGTTGTGTGCGTTTCGTCGTCGAGACTGCTATTAGTATGTATATAATGTTTGTGTAGTGTCAGTAGCCAGACACAAAACTACATTTTCGATGCGCATTTTGCAATAGTAACGTCTGCTATTTACAGAATGTTTTACCAAAAAAACAATACATTTTAAATTAATTAACTCATACATTCCATTGTGTATATGGTCAGGTCTTGATTAAATAATTAATTTTTGAAAATAATTATGAAGTTGATTAATTATTTTCTAGAAACTCTTGGTATAAAACGCCTTCATATTAAACACAAGTAAAATGAAACGATTTCGCGTTTTGATTAGTTGATTAGTATATACACGTCTCGTGAGTGCATTTACAATTCGATGCGATGCCGCTTGCGCATTCTGCTATTTATAAGTCACCTCAAGCGCGAAGGAAGCAAGAAACGTTCGTCCTCTTCACTTCTCTGCTCTTGTCTTCTTCTGTGTAATCGATGGAATCGGATAGTCAGCAAAGCCCGAAGCCCACCATCATAACTTAAGCAATCTAACTAAAGAAACCTCGAATGTACTCTACTGGCGATGCTGTGGTGTGCGTATGTAATCTACGTGCGCATCGAACGACTAATTTTGAGTTGACACGCCAATACGGAGTTCGCCGCCGAGTTGCTGGTAATAAAGACAAAACGAAGATGCAAAGATGCAAGAAGATCGCGACTTACAGATAACTACCTAAGAAAGAAAGAAAGTAGGAAAGAACGAGACTGAGTGTGCGCTTTGCTTCGTACATGTATGAAGAGTGAATATGGAAACGTCTCAATACTATTAGCAGCGTTATATATCCGTGAATCCGGCGTTTTTGCCTTTTTGTTCATCCTTTTGCGAGACTTGAGACATGAGACTCCGTCCAAATGAAATGAAATGTAATGTAATGATGGCGCATTTGATGGCTGAAGGAAAAACAAGATTGGAATTATTTTAAGATCAGCGTGGCATGCATGTACCCGAAGTACACCTTCAAGGTGCAACAACTTCCAGTAATATGACTTAAGTAATGTGCGCGCAAAGTGATATTAGTGCGCACGCATGCAGCCGAGTCGCAGCTCGTTAACTGGTGCACTTTATAAGGTGTCACGTCATTAAGACGTCAGCGTTTGAATTAAGTTCCTATAAACTTCACTCGCTTTCCGATGAGGAAATATGACGTCCAATTATAACATTTCTGTATCTATGAGTGTTCGGCATCCATGTGTTAAAATTAGTGCATGGAATGCGCCGGGCCGCGCCGCGCGAATGAAACAAAAGCAACGCATTGTTGTCATCAGCGGGACAGTTAAGTAGTCAGTTGTAAAACGTTTCGTTTGTTCGCATTTCGGAAGGTATGGGCGGGCTGGGCTGGTGATGCTTGTCGTGCAGTGTAGGTAGAGAGGTACGTATAATACGAAAAACTAATGTGCGTGGAACATTTAGTCTGAACTTAATTTTCCAGTCGAGTTCGTTTTATGGCAAAAATCGTCACGACAGGACGCTTTTCCTCTCTGGACCAGACTGGACGTTGCGTTGTGTGGTCAGCGTCCACCAGTGAATAGACAAGAGTTGTATGTAGGTACATACATGTGGCTGGAGATACATGCATATTTTAAAGAATTCTACGCTGAGGATTCTGCCAATGTATGATTAGGCTATGATTTACGGCTATTTTTTCGCCGCCAGTTTTTATTTGCTCAGTCAGGTTTCATTTGCATTCTCTTTGATGATGAAATGAACTTTATGATGGCATAGCAAAGAAATGAATTTTCTCTTCGCATAACCTACTTTCATGTTATACCTACCTATACTCATGAGTACGTATGTACTGCCTGGATTTCAGATTTGGTAAAAGTATTGAAGAGATAATCATCAAAAGCACTGCACTTTTTACTTTGCACTCTACTTTAGTTACACATTTGTATCTTGAAATTGAATTTTTTATCTTGTTATCTGATAGCATATCTTTTAGCAAAATCAAATATTACTAATTTAAAATAAATTAAATAAGAAAATTAAGTAGGTAACTAAAATTGGTAGAGAGATAGGTATATGTACTTATAAACTCACTCACTTGCACTGCTTTCTACAGGTTATGTGCTAAAATCAGCTGTTCAGTTGTCAAAGTGCGTAGAACGAGTAACCACGCGAGTTTTGATTACAATTCATGTTATTGAGGCATTTAATTAAGTTATAATTAGTGTAGTATGGTGATTATTGAAGAAATGTAGCCACTGGTCACTTAGGTAAGTGTATTATATTATTCTGCTAATTACATGCGGTAATTTTTGTGCAAATTGTTATTGAGTATGTAAGTCAAGTGCATCTACTTTTTTAGTGAACTAATCAGTGGCCTGTGAAGTTGAGTCGTCAGACTAATCACAATCGCACTAATAATAGTTGTAACCTGTCGTTCGTAGCGTCATTTGACGCTCTGTTGTGACAGTCGTACACTTGTCGAGTCGGGTCGTTGTCGGTGTTGGCGTTGCATCGGTATTTGAGCTTTTCGGCCCATTAGTCGGATGGAGGCGGCGAGCACACGCAATTGCATTGTGATTGTACAAGAGAGTCCAGTTGGAATTTTAATAGTGTGTGCTTGTATGGCTGGCAGTTGCCCACTGCCACTGCCAGTAGCCAGCCGAAAATGCAGCAGCACACAGCGAAATAGTATGGAAATAGCCGAAGTAATGTTTTCGCTACGGCCACTGGTGGTGGTGGCAGCGTTCGCCGGCCGAAACGTTAAAGCGCTTTTCATCCGAAACATAATTAACCTAATAGACTTATGCTCGTTGTTCGTTTGCCCGGATAACTGAAGAGGACATCGCATTCGAGGAATGAGGATTGCTCACCCAAACATTCGCAACGTAGTTGTAGTTCACCCATCACTGGGGCCACCAGCGACCATGATTCTGCATACACGCACAGACAATGGACATGTTTGGCTGCTTTTTGTCGTCGGCGGCGTCGTCGTCGTTGTCGAAAATTAGGAAATTCAATGCTGCCTGCCCCTTGCTTCTGCGTCTGCTACTGCCTTTGTCGCTGTCGCTGTATCTGCTTCTGTTCCTGCTGCTCATTGCAAGCAGTAGTAAAAAATCAGCGCCATCCTATGTTATGTATAGATTTAACTTATGTCTATCTAGTTTCGACTCCTACAAAAACAAATACTCTTTACTTAAATTTTCACAAAGTGCATACATGCACCGACTCAGACTCAATTCACTCACTTCCAGCTCCACTTAGATCCAGGAGTCTAAGCGAGCGCGAGAACATTCTTCGTTCGGATAAATAAATTAGCTCACTAGCCGTTAATGTAATGCTTCTTGGCGAAACGCGCGGCCGAAGTGATTTATTGACATCGTGGCGTT
>NBZA01001359.1:78704-89098 GCA_003054995.1 Aleochara bilineata
CTCCGGGGGGCTGCACACATCACACCGCTACTGCTGCTGCCTCTGCCTCCGCCGCCTCCAGAAGCAAAGCGCTGATCCGTAGGCTATTGCCGCCTCTTCGGAAAGGACGCATTGGCAGCGCGCGATGTATGTGTGTTGGAGGCAGCGAAGCCAGTAGATGTATGTGTGGTCGACGTCGACGTCGAGAGAGAACCAAACGCCGGCGAAAATCGATAATCGTCCTATTTTTGTAAAAACCACCACCACGCAGGCGACGACGACGATCACGACGAGCTGCCTTCCTTCGCCTGCTGCCGCCCGGCGTGTGTATGTGTATGCGCGTATCAGCCGAGGAGTGATGTGCCTCATTCCATGCCGCTCGCCATCGCCACCGCCACCGTTCGACGTCGTCGTCAGTTCGATTGTAGTGGTGGACGGACGCGGGGGTGGCAGTGGAAGCGGCACTGGCAGCGTCAAAGCATCGCACGCTGGAAAACGTACACCGGCATCGACGGCGGGCCGCGCTTCAGCTCACTCTAGCGCTCACTCGAGACGCGCCGCGACGCCAAGAGAAAAGGATATATAATATGTACTGATATATAGTTTATTCTCTATACATATAGGTACCTATATAGTGAGTACGGCATAAACCTGGCTGGCAGGACAGTAAAATCGATCCAGCAGGAATTACTCTGCAATTACTACTTCAACTTTTCAATTGGTTTTCTTCATCTCTCCTGGCGGTTTAAACTCTACTTAAATTCTGATTTTTAAAAATGCATTTATTCTTAATTGCATTAAACATTAAACATTAGAGAAAATGTTTTTAATTATGAGTCAAAATCAATAGATATTTGTAAATATCTATTGCAGGACAAAAATGCCAAGAACTGCAGGATATAAAGTCCTCGCCCATTTCGCTCCTAATTCGTTCGATATAGAAGCACATAACCATTCCCAGGACTCAGCGATCGGTAAATAATATGTTACCGAAGTATATAGCAGGCGAGCGAGCGGGAAGGAAACTATCGGCGGAGCATCCTCGAGTGCGCGCTTCGACGGCGTGTGTTCGGGGGCAGGAGGCATGTACCGATCGCCGCCGCCCGCACCTTTCGATCCTGGCCACCCCTTCCGATCGGCAGCAACGACGGCGGCGGCGGCGGCTGCAGCGGCATCAGTTCGTCCTATTTTTTCCGGTCGCTGCCGCGCGCCACGCTTCGATCACTCGCATACATCTCGACGGCGGCGCGCTCCTGCGCCGTTCGTTCGTTTGGTTCGATTCGATTTACGTTACCGTCGTCGTCCTCAGCAGCAGCAGCCGCGTCTTGCCGCGTATCGACTCGGCGGCGGCAGCGCGCTCTGGCCGGCGCAACGCCTGCCAATAATTGCCGTTCGATTTTGGGCAGGACGATCGGATATTGGCCGCCTCCACAACCCAATGCCAGCCGCCTATTCTGCTCACGACAGACTTGTTTAAACAATTCCCGATTTGTTTTAACGCTACGTAAAACATAATTAAATACTTCCTTACAAATAAACACTAAAATGTTTACATGCGTCGAGGTTAGTCACACTACAAAAGTGAAACTGCACTACTTACAGTAGTTTAAGTCAACTTTATGACCGTTCATTCAGTGCTGCAGCCAGAAATAGTCCACTCTGCAGCGGAAAAATCAATATATTGATGTTTTCCCAAATGAATTACTGCCGCGTGTTAAATACTCTTGTGATTACACTCACTGCACAGCAATATTTCATCGCTGTCAATGCGCCTGGCCTTGCTGATTTATGTCTGTTCCTTCAGATTCCACGATCCGCGATCTTAGATCGCAATGCAATGCAATGCAATGCGCATCATGCAAGGTTATTTATCACAAGTCAACTCAAGCACTGGGACTATTACTGGGATTCTTTTCCAACAACCAACAAGCAACAACAAGGTGCAAGCAAGAGCATTATTTTCCATGTTCTTTAAGTAAGTACGTACCTACGTACGTTCAGTCAGCAACAAGCTTTGGCTTGAGCTTGCGCTCGCAAACGCGAAAAGCACAACTTGCTGCTCCCTGCTTGCTACTTGCCGGCTGCTTTAAGGTTACGGCCAAGGCCGATGCCACTGCCACTGCCGCTCTCTTGCTCCTGCTCTGCTGCAAGTGCCACTGTTGTAACAATGAATATTCTAAGTGCTTTATTAATGTCTACTTAGAAAGGCATCAGCATCCAACAACCGACCAGCATTCCACCTTTCGCAAAACTCCTGCCGTTGCTCCTGCTGCTGACAGATCAATGTTAAGGATTATTGATTGCTGTCGTGTTGTTATTATTATTATCATCATCATGAAAAGAAAATGCCTTGGGAGATTATAGAAAATCCTGAACTCAATCAGGATTTTCCTGCAGCCTGCTGCCTTGCTAACGGTATGCGTCCTATGGCCTGGTTGGCCTGGAATGGACGTTCGCCCGGGTATTTTTTATATTGGATTTTCGCAATATATAAGAAGCCTATGTACCTACATCGAGCCGATGGAAAATGGATGCTTGGGGTCCTGGGGGCACCGAGCGGAGAGAGCGCGTTAGTGCTTGCTAGCGCTTGCTAGTATATAAGCGAGGCGAGCGCTCGTGCAGGCAGCAGGCAGCAGGAGCCGGTTATTGGTAGGATATCGCCTATAGGTACCCATCTATAGCAATGAAATAGCTATGTATCGATTCGGCGCAGTGCGCCGGCCAATCGCGGCGCACGCCGTGCATCTCTCTATCGCCTGCTGGGCTGCAGGAGATCTACAGCGACTACGCTCCTGCTGCGGCAGGCTTTTGGAGGGGCCGCGGGGAAATCGGCAGCGCGCCTCGTCGTCGACTGCAGCAGCGCGCGGCTTGGCGGGGACCGATCGGAACGTGATCGGAACGGAACATCGAACGCTCAGCGCTGCTCGCGAGAGTTTTCAACGCATTTTCCACCTTGTGCGCTAGGCACATAGAGCCTGTCTCTTGCTACAGCAGGAATCCGGCGGCAGCAGCAGTAGCAGGCAGGTATATAGCGATCGTCCTATAAGGTTGCGCGATCGGCGCGATCGGTTTTATTGGGAAATGTACATGACGTGCCGCCGCCGATACGAATATCGGAGGTGTGGCTCTGAAGGCACGCTGATCAAATAGGAAACTCTTCAATGCAACAAATACTCGCTCAGCGCGCGCAACTGCGGATATATTTTATCCTGAATTGAAGGATGTGTGTGATGCGCATCTGGCGTCTCGGCTACGATACGAAGAAAAAGAATATGGCAGCAGAAGTGGAAACGCCAATAATAAATATCCCATATGCAGGCTACACATAGGTATACAGAATGTGGCAGAAAACTACGCTTTCGTCCTGATCCTGATCCTGATCCTGATCCTGTTTCTGATCTCCATCTATATCGTCGCTGGGAAATGAATGGATGTCGACTGGAAATACTGGCGGAAAAGTGGAAAACTGCTCCTGGCAGTGGCATCGACTGCGGCGTGCGCGTTTCGCTCGAATACTTCGACGGCAACGGCAGTGGCAGTGGCTGCCATTCGGGGCGCACTCCTTCTGCTGCTGCTGCTGCTGTGGCGGCGCCGGCAAACGCAGCAGCGCGATATTACGGGGAGCTGACGTCGTCGTCGTGTGCCTCCTCGCGCGCTAAAGGACTATCGATTTTATATGCCAACCGAAACCGACACATATATAACAAGGATATTTCTTTATATATCGCAAATATATCTGCGCGCCATCGCCATCGCCAGCCTCATGCGCTGCGCACTGGGCGAGACTTATTGCTGGAATAAAAATAAATGGAAACGGCGAACCGAACTGAACTGAACTGAACTGAAGCCTGTCTGCGTATGGCAAGGATACGCTATGAAAAAAGCACCCGCTCAAAAATTTAATACGTGGATCACGTTCACGTTCACATGTCCATTGAATTTCTGTTGCTTCTTTTCGCTTTTCATTATTAAGATTAATCATTCTGTCAATCTTCATAATTTATTTTTTGAGGGATTTTATATTTTTTGTTCTGTTTCATAGGCATTTCCATTTTTGTACCTAAATTATTGTAAAAATTTAAATTTGAATAAAATAATTTATAATAAATGAAATAATGCTTCTTTGAACAATACAACCGTTAACTGAGACACAGCGAGTGAAGAAACACCGATGTGTACTCAAGCAAAGTGTAATTACAATTTTTTACTTCCGAGAAGTCCGACGTGCAGGTGAAGTGCAGAGATCGCAGGATAAGAAGAATATTAATGTCATTGTCATAAATTTATATATCAACTTATTACCACTCACACTTGTCTAAGTCTTGGCTGAAGAGTCAGCACAAATCATGGGAAGAAGCACTTTTTTCTTTGCCTCTTTGGTTTGTTCTGGAAAAATACCATTTTTATTCTATTGGTGGTCACATATGTACAAACAGTTTCAGTTTACGCGTGTCTCATTATTTTCTTCAGATTTTATTGTCGTTTCTTCAAGTTTAGATTTCTTCTGCACATAAGACGAGTAGGTAGGTGTTGTAAATTCTTTCGCATAATGATTGAAGATGAAGAATGAAGTATTTATAGATAATTTTGATGGAAGTTTATGTCTTCACTAAAATATCCTCATTAAGCGTGTGAAAGCGTATTTCAACTTCCTGGGTTCATACTTTTAAGAATAAGTTGATGCTGAGTTGTGGATTGTCTGAGCCGATTTGAATCTTGATGTGATGTGTAGATGCCGAGTCGGAAGGACCTCTCCCCGATCAATAAATATATAGAGACGTGGACGAACTCTGAACGCCCAGTTCAGGATCATACATTGCTCTTCCTGAAAGCGTCTGATATTCATATTCAGTCGTCTGATTTTTTTTATTGTTTTAAGTTTATTTTCATGTGCACTTGAATGTGAATTTATTATTTAATCACGAAACGGATGGACGCGCTGTGGCGTCAATGTGAACGCTTCTAGAACGGTTGTACTTTATGATTTTATGATTATGACTAATAACTACCTACGATGCAATGCAATGCTCAAGCGCAAGCGTCTTAACGATTCCATCCAGGAAAAAACTGATGAAAAAGCACACGACAGTGCCGAGCAAGTGTCGCACAACCGAAAACTCAACCGAGCATGCCGGTGAGCATCGAAGCGCCGAAGAACGAGCCATCAAGCACCACACATCACATCACATCACATCACCTCATATGTGCACTGCCTGTCCATGAAGGGGAATCAAAAGGCCATCGTTCTTGGCTTAATCGTTCAGCAATCGCACATATAGCTAGGTACTCGAACTTCAAGAAGAGCCAGACAAGAAGAACCAGACCCAGACCCCGAACCGAAGACGAAGAAACCAGTACACTGGTGACAATCGATGTGAATCCATTCATACAACAACTAAATGCCAAAGAAGTGGCAACCAGCGGCAAGCTGCGCGCCCGACGAAGACGCGGCGAGAGCATTTAAAAGAGAATTAAACGCAAGTGTACGCAAGCGAACTCGCAAGCGTCGTTCGCATCGTTTATTTCTTCCATTTGTCTTCCCGCTCGGCGCAATAAATATTAAAAAGTTATCTAACGTAAAAAGTCGACTCGCGACTGACTTGTCTTCTTGTATGTATGTAGATACGTGTTGCGATCGCGATTGGCCGCGACCGCCTGCTCGTGATGTAGTCTTCGGCTTGGGTTCTCTTCGCCGCAGCAGGATGAGTGAATGAGCATCAATGCGCATTCGTTCGGTTGGCAGCGATATTAAACAGTCACTCTTTTCTTGCAAGCACTACGAACGTCTAGCGTCGCGTTGTCTGCCCTGTGCTCGTTACACGGCCCAGCGCTTCCCACTGTCATTAGACTCGCATTTATTATGATTATTACGAGTATTGCGCGTTCGGATGAGTCCCGCACTTGTTTAAACTTTACTTGTGCACCAAGTGTTTAGAAATAATTAGTAAAAAACTTATCTACAAGTGGAAGTTTTCTTAAACAACAATTGATAAGAAAACGCTTTCATACTTAATAAAAGCCTCTTAATCTTTTGTTCTCTAAAGTAATGTACTTAATGATATGCAACCTGAACCTGATCTAGTTCACAAACTATATCAACCCTTTTGCCATTCCATATCGGCAATGTATGAGCAGGGTTTTTATGACTCCTCCACGGCCACCAGGAAGGAGCCTGGCTGAATTAGGAGTGAATCAACGCGTTGGTTGCTCCTTGGAGGTCCCATCCCTTCGTTCGCACTAATTCTAATTAGATACATTCCATATTCCATTTTCGGTAATTTATTGATATAGTTTGCGAGGCTGTTAGAGGGTTACCTCGCGACAAAGACGGCTGTTTATGTATGCATTGAATTAAACAAAAAAGAATCCGAACTCGCCGTGGTGGCGTGTCTATGAAAGGGGTGATACTCTCTTCTCGCACTTCAAACTTCATAATTACACTCATCATCTTTTATCATCGCGCCGTACGCACCAGGCAGGCAGGGGTCGCTAATGTAATGCGAGCGTTACTATAGCGTGGGCGCCTTCTTAGTATTCTCTAATACACATACTAATAACAATAATAACTGTCGAAAAAGTGCCAAATGCGTATTAGAATTTACGTTTCTCCAAAGAGTCATTCACGTTTCGCCCTTGTTCTGGTTCTGGTTCTTGTGCATGTGCTTGTCCTTTCTTAGATTCAGATTACATTTGCTCAAAGCGAGTTTTATTCAAAATCTATTTCGGCAATTGTGCTGCTTTTGTTCTGCTGAAATGTCGCCAAACCATTATACACTTGTGCATATGCGGCTCTCTTTATTTATTGCCGAACAAGAATGCATTATTTTATAGGAGATGATCAATTAAATCTAAATGAGTGAGTGCTACCCGCATCCACATTGTAACTTACGCGCCACAGTTCATTAATAAAGCGTTTTCTAATTAATATTTCTTTTATTTCCAGTTTCCTCTCAAGGGTTCTTCTCCACACAGCAGAACACAGCATAGTATACTGGTAGGTGGGACTTTTGCTGGACGTTTGAATGCTTTTTAATTTCACCAATACGTTACGTTACGTTAGGTTACGTTGCGTTGCGTTGTCTTGCTTTGGTCGCGTTTCATTGACATTATGGTATTTCTTACAACAAACACACAACGAACGTGTCGCTAGACTTTATGGACACTTAAATCGACACGTAACAATACGCGCGCACCTCCAGGAGTCCTTGTTCTCACCTTTATTCCCCAAGACGCTGCTCGTTCCACTTCGAATTCTTGGATGCCTGACATTGGGACATTGGGAGATCGTCGCTCGTAAATTCGCAAATCGCTTACAAGTTGCAACGCAACGGCGGCAGCAGATCGCGGCGATAATCGTCGATCTAAGTAACTTTCAAGCGACTATTGAAACACGTGAACCGGCAGCACTTTATTGTCTTCACTTCCACGCTCAACATGCACACTCGTGCTCGTCCTCGGCTCAGTTGAGTGCGTAAATTCGAATCATAAAAATAAATTGCGTTCAGTTTGTGGTGGGCGAGCAAAAAGTTCGTTTTCCAATTTGTACCAAGACGGAAATTAAAAGATGATGCTCTTACTTCTGCTTCTGCTGCTGCTGTGCATTTAACACTTAAGATTAATTATTACTAATCTACTGTCGTTGCTGTTGGAGATGCACATTGCTGGGTGTTAAACGATTAGTCAACGAACGAACGAAACGGCAAAGCAGGCACGTTGTAAATATTAATTTCAATTTTAATTTCCCTCAGCTCAGCGCTGCTTTGCTGAGTAGTCCTCCTCGTCGTCGTCGGTCAATTCTTTCAATAGTTCACTGATGATGCGCTGCGTCTCCTTGCGCTCCTTGTGTCGTTAACTTCATCTATTCTCGGCTCTAAGTTCATTACTACTTATTAGTCACTTATTAGTGCCACTACCAGTTAATTAATAACAAAGCAGGATGTCCATGACTTCACATCCATATTCATAATATTAATTATCGTCGATTGGTTTCATTACTCAATCATTAACAAACCTATTCTATTCCAGTCTATTTTGTTGTTATTGTTAGTCGTTGCTGAGTCAGCACTCATAGCATCAGCATGCATAAAATATAAAAATCTTAATGAAAAGCAATAAATTGTCGATATCAACCCTTTCAAGACGGCAGGAGCACGTACCCTTCGCCGTCTGTTTGCAGTTTGCTTTGCCATTAAGCTCGGCGCTACATCTTGATACTTCTTCTTCAGCTTCAGCTCTCAGCTTTCGGCTTCATCTGTTTGCCTCTTATTTAGTGTTCATTAAGCATGCCGATCGCTGGGATGAGTCAGGCACGCTAAAGGGTTGGCTGCTTCTTTCGCGTCGCTCGCACTACGTAGACCCATTTACAAGCACTCGTTTATTGTCATCGGCGTCGCGCGCGAGCTCTTAATGGGCTTCGACCTTATTTATGTCCTTTTGTATATTTAATACTTATTGTGCACCTCTTCTCTCCCGTGTGTCTGCTGCCTTTGTTGATGCTAACGGTGGCGGTGGCGGCAGCAAACATCAAGCCGCCCCTCAGAACGAATGGCGATTAGTTCTTCTGCTGGCAACGCAGTTAAGATTAGAAATTGTTACTTTTGCTAGCATCGATGCCATCTGAAACCGACCGAATACTAACACCAGATGGGGATGTTTAATTGATGGAAGGGTTGCTACCAGTGCTGATATGGAAAATTGCTCTTCAATTTATTTAAATTTATTTGGAATTAAGAATCTACACCAACATCCACGGTTGTTGTAGTTTTGATTAAAAGTAAATGTTTATTAATTTGTTTATGTATTCCCAGTTGTTTTTGGGGTTGTTATTGTTGTTTGGTGCCTGTAACTCCTTCGAAATTCATTTCAAACTCAAACTGATGGTGACCACTGTATGGTATAATATTGCATATGTATTCCAAACTACACACAATGAATGAATGAGTAAGGAATGTTGTTTATATTGAACAAAACATTTACAAAATCTAATCTAAAATTCATCACTACTTCGAGTGCGGTGCAGAACAGTCATTGCTTGAATAAACAATAAAAGAGCAAAACGGAAGATGGAGCAGATTGCAATAAACAAATTGCTTATGGAAAGGTTGATAATTAATTAAAATGCAATTAAAAAGCATCGCGTTCTTGTTGGCAGCAAGGTAAACGGCGATGGCGGCTGAGAAGTGGTCAATTTGTAGTTCACAGGCAGCTCGCCAGGCACACAATACCATTTGCGCGTATTTGTTCATGCCGCCTCCGGGCGGTGTTCAAAGAACCGAACTTACAATGTAATGTACAATAGATGAACTCATACAGAAGATGAATTTTGGCTAGATTCGCTCGCGTCTCTGTGTGTGGGGCGGCTAAACATATTAGCTCACGACTTCCTGCGCCCGCTGCAGCTTGGTTTGGGGCCAAAATTAAGAGAAAACCGCTGCCCGCCCGCCTGCCTGCCTGCCAAGGGTTAAACTGACCAAAAACGCCACCATACGTAGGTGGGTATGTGTGTATGTATGGGGCAGCGGCCAAACGGTTAGCGGCCACTCACTAATAATTCATAAATTGAATGTTTCACAATTGCTAATTCAACAGCATCATTTCGTCTGGACCGGTTTCGTGCTTCTTAACCACCGCCGCCGCCTCTGCTACCACGCCATCAGTCGAAATTTAGTACGTGTGCTGTAATTAAGTTTATTTTCTATTATGTTACCACACTCTGCAGTCACTCACTCGACGATCGTATACGTCCGTCAAACAACGCTGTGGTTGTTTAATCACTACAAACTTTCAAACTGAACTGAAATCATTCGAATAAATAATTAACCAAATAACAAACGGTTCCTGCCTTAAAATTTGCTTTTGACTTAGTATTAGTCGTCCAATTTCAATTCAATTTCGTTATTATTAATTAAAAGCATATTAATTAAAAATTCCATAATGCATATGCATGCCGAGCAAGACGCTTTGTTTTTATGCTTCACTGAAACGATGAGAGTACCTACAGAGGAAGCGTACCTACGTCCTAGGAGTATATGTAGAACTGAAGGGCATAGCCGAAGAATATTGGATTAAAAGCACTGAAAATCAAAGATGAACTAATACTGAGTGTTTGAAACCCAACCAGAAGACTAAGGCATCAACAATCAATCAAAGAATATTTAATGTCACTCTGTATGGAAGGATCGTAGGTAGTACTTGTTCGTGTAACGTAATAGGAAGTAAAAGGCATCGGCATTCAGCGGGGTACGCCACACAATTAGGGTTAATTTTCTATTAAAATTACCAACACTCGAATGCGTTTTAAAAAAGATATCTTCTCTCTTCTTCACGCACGCTGCGCACTCTTCCGCTCTTGCGTGTCGAACTCTCATTGCGGCGGCGGCGGCAGAGACGGCGGCGGCAACAGTAGCAGTAGATAC
>NBZA01001360.1:0-11406 GCA_003054995.1 Aleochara bilineata
TTAAACATTACATAGGTACTAAAAGTTATTTTTTCCCGCTTTTTCCTTGAGCGTTTCCCGCACGACTTTCACGCACGAAAACTTGATATTGCGCGACATTTGCAAATGCACTTCGTGGTCCGCGCTCCAAGAAAGTCGGTAGTTGCGAGCAAAAAATAAACGCATCAAGGACGATGCTTCATTCCATACCGCTATCGAATGACGCGTTTATAAATAGGCCACCTCTGCGCGATAATTATATCATATTTTGTACGTTTACCACGGCGATCTATAATCTGCATGCCTGTTGCAGGCCAACAAAGTAAATGCGAATGCAATCAATTCATTCTTGCGTGTCCCGTTTCCTATGGGTTGACTAATCACTTCATCACACGCTCTCAGTTCACTTCTTGGCATTGTGCGCATTTATCCCGTGCCTGTAAATATTCGTGTTATTGTCCCTAATGAATAGGGCGAGATGGCGCAGTTAGTTAACATTTTGACATTGAACACGTTGCTACTGGCCAAGGTCTCCAAACATAAAGTAAACGACGAACGTATCACTTGTTGTTATAAGTGGCATACGCTACTAGAATTGTGGTGCTCTACTGATCGCAAAATACATATAAACGTACCGCTCTCATCCTAATAGTATAATGTCAATACAATATTCATCAATAGTTACATACATACGTATTTGCAACGAGAATATAAGGATTAGGTTTTGCAGCGACGCAAATTCTAGTTCACAGCACCAAATTTGCGACTATCAGGTTCAAGGTCTAGTAATTGTAAATTTACTTATTCATGCAAACTATGGCTTGCCATAAAGGCACGATTTGCATTTGAACTAATTGGCTATCATGGCCAAACTGATGATAAAATGATCCTCTAGTCGCAAAAACGATTTGGCTATTTGACAATGGTATTAAAACACCAATAAATTCAATATTATAATTCTTGATTTAACAAAAATATCAACATTTACACCGTTTCGCACGACAATAACTTACTTAGGCTTTACTCTTATTTTTCCTACCATTCGCCTTATTATTGCGATTTCCGCCTTTGGGTCCTTTCGATTTGCTCTTTGATTTCTTTGCGCGTTTCTTCTCTGCATGAATGTCCTTTTTCATACGTGGATCTACAACCTTGTAGCGTCCCTTGACACCTGGAGGTCGCGTCATTCTTTTCGCAGCCATGTGCTTCCTGCTGACAACATATGTGACTTCCTCCTTTGGCTTGGCCTTCGCTTTCTTGTACAATCTGTAAGAAGTAAACAAAGGTTTTAATACTCCTCTCTGACGCATGAACATTTGCTTGTGTTTGCAAAACATACTGCTTGACTTGTTTGGCTTTCTCCCGATCGGTGACATCAACGTTGTCCATGAGCGCTTCAATCTTCTTCTTTGCCTTCTCAAGCTGTTTCATTGCGCGGCGCTTCTTGCGCGCCTTAGCTTCAATAACTTTCTTAATTGGGCGTACGTTCAACTCCTCAAGTCGTTTCTTGTAATCATTGACGAGTTCTTTTGGAACTGGAGCCTCCTTGTGCATGTGTTTCTTTTCGTCCTCCACGAACCAATCAGGGAGATGAGAATCGTTGAAAGCATAGCGATTCCAACCGGCATCGATTAAATCACGTTTTGCTTTCTTACTATTGATCATGACTGTTCCCAGAGCTAGATCTTCAACAGTCATTTTGCGTTTTCTTACTAAAACATCAAGAAAATTAGTTATACGGTTATGTTTTGATATTTGTATAATTTACCATCAGATTTAACTATCTCAAAACCATCTTTTTTCGCTTGTTTGTTATTTCTCTTCTCAACATTGCTCATTTCTCTTTCAACATTATAATCACTATCATCCGTATCGGAATCTGAGTCAGTATTGTCTTCATCCGAACTGTAATCGCTATCTGTGTCTTCAGTTGGAACACGTGGCTTTTTCTTAGTTTTTGTTTTCTGTTCCATTGAAACTGTGGCGTCATCTTCTCCGACAACTTTAGCACCTTTACGTTTAACATTCTCCACCATTTTGTCTAAGTCGGCGTCCTCATCTTTTTCTCCAATAAGATTTTTAAAAACGTCACGTTCAAAGAACAAATTTGCCTTGTGTTTGCGTTTCTCGTCCTTATCCCTGTAATCTAAATCAGTGATAAGCGGATGGCTGGCTTCATCTGCCTTTGCCTTTTTTGGCGTCGCCTTTAACACCTTTTCTTTCTTGGCAGCTTTCTTAGGTGCTTCTTCTTCTTCATCGCTCAAGCCTAAACCTTCCTGAATTGCTTCCTCCTCTTCTTCGTATTCCTCATCTGTTTCCATTTCAAGTTCAGAGTCTGAGTCTTTGTAATATAGTCCCGAACTATCTAAATGGCCTTCGTCTCGATTGTACTTTTCATATTTTGGCCCTTTTTCTGGAGGTTCTTCTTCCTCCAAAGCTATATCAGGCGCTACCTCAGCAATTTTGTCAATGTCTGCATGATTTTTTAGCAGTTTCAATGAAAACATCTCGTTTTCATTTTCAATCATCGTTGGGCCCGCGTCACCTTTATGTATCATCTTTAAGTTCAAGCGCTCGTTGAGCTTCTGACGTTGCTTCTGAACTTTCTTCCTCTTTCGTTTTTGCTCCCGCATCTCATCCTCTTCCAATTCCGCAATTTGTTCATCAATTTTTTCCTCCTCGTCGTCATCTTCATCCTTTTCTTCTGGTACATCTACAGGTTTTTCGGCTTCATCTTTCTTATCAGCAGCCTCGACTAAATCGGTACGCAATGCTTTCCACCAACTCATCAACAAACGCAAATCTTTTCTGCCAAGAACCTTAATATCTTTGCAGCATTCCTTAATTTCGTTTGTTGTTTTATTATGTGATTCTATTCGGTCATCGTCAATCACTATTTCAGAAGCGTCTTGTAGCAGCTCGATACCAGTTTCATGATTGATAAACATTGATGCTGGAAGTCTGTGATACAAGGTGTAATCATTCTCTGGATATCCCTGAGCATTTTTCTTGGTTCGTTCTGGGTGAAATACATTTAGTTTGTTAGTAGGTTCCAATTCCAGATCTGAGAAGACATATTTAGCGTCCAATAGTTTGGAGTCAATCTTTGCTGGTGCAATATAATATTGGCAAACAACAAATATTTCAGCTGATTCATTTCTGGACGCTTGCGGTTTGGTTGCGTGCACTTTTTTGAAGAACTGTTTAAGTACCCACATCAAAGGATTATAATCCTTTGACCTGAAAACTTTGGTAACAAACCAACCCCCTTGACGCAAAAACTGGGTGGCTAATTTTAAAGCACTCAATGTAAGACATGCTTGCTGGTAGGAATCATACAACCAATTTTTGCCTACATTTGGAGCACCATCATTTAGTACTACATCTGCTTTCCAAGTTTGCAACTCCTTTGTTAATGCAACACGGCATTTTTCTGTTGTAATATCCTCAGTAATGGAAATACACCCTGGTACTGGCTTAATAGGGAACAAATCAATGCCTGTGGAAAAATCATTGTATATAAACGGGAATAACAAATTTTGAAATACAAACTTACCGATGACTATGCTCGACACGGGCATATTTTGTTTTGCCACTTGCATCCATCCTCCAGGAGCTGCACAAAGATCAATGCAAACTCTAGATTTTTGCAGAAATTCGAACTTTCTGTTCAGCTGAATTAATTTAAACGCAGCACGCGAACGAAAACCAGTTTCCTTAGCTAATTGATAATATTTATCTTTGCGCTGTCTTCCAATTTTAGCCTTCTTCCCCATTTTTGCACTGTTTTGTACAAACAATATCTATACAAAACTACGCCACACGTGGGAATAGAAGAGGATTTTTCGTGGTTATGTACGTTTTAAATAAGTTTTAGCAGCGCCCTCTTTAGCTTGTGCTATTGGAAATGTTAAAATCTGCTACTGACTCATTCAGTTTGTATCCATGTTGTTCTAGAATACGTCTATACGTGTGTTTTCACGGTTCGTTGCTAGCTTATCAGGAGATATTGCGTATCATAGTGCATTAATCTGTTCGCGAACGGTACACGTAAGTTCAATACATAATTAATAAACGGAAATATCAATAATTGAGCGGTGTTTATTGTCCAGTCATACTAGTATTATCAAAGTGAGCTGATCGCAGCGGTTTTCAATTGCATTTAGAAACGAATTTCATCGAGGACATATTGAAGTGAACATCAAAATTATGGCGACATCACTACATTCTTTCCTAAACACATTTAATAATAAGTTGTAAGTATATAAAATTATATTTATGCACAAAATGTGTGTATATTACAAATTAGATTCTTACTGAATACTTATTTTATAATGATTGTGACATTTTGCTAATTCGTTTTTGTCTGTACAGAGAGCAGCCTGTAAGGCAGCACTTGACCAATGTCTATGCTTGTCTTGCTGCTTCAACAATCACAGCAGCAGCAGGAGCATGCCTGCATCTGTACACAGAATTCTTCAAAGCTGGTTTCATCTCCACTATCGGAACCCTAGCATGTGTTTTCATGCTCTTGGCCAGTGCTGATCCAGAAGGCAAGAATGTTAAGCAGCGTCTCATGTATCTTCTTGGGTTCACCACCTTCAGTGGAATGGGTCTTGGACCTTTCTTGGGATATGCCATGATTGTTGATCCAAGCATCATCGTGACAGCACTGATTGGCACTACATTAGTATTTGCTTCGTTCTCACTCTGTGCAATCTTCTCGACTGAAGGTCGCTGGATCTATCTTGGTGGTACCCTGATGACCCTTCTGAATACTCTCTTGATCTTCTCAATTGCCAACTTATTCTTGGGATCCCAACTGCTGTTTAACGCTAATCTCTATCTTGGCTTGGCTTTAATGTGTGGTTTCGTCTTGTACGATACACAATTGATCATTGAGAAACGTCGATTGGGTAGCAAGGACTTTGTTTCACATTCGTTGGATTTGTTTGTTGACCTCGTTGGCATCTTCCGCCGTCTAGTAATCTTGCTCACGCAGAAGGTAAATAATTCGAGGTATACATTCTATTCATTATCATCTCATGTGTATAACTTTTAACTATTTTTGCTTGAACATGTGCTAATTTATTTGAGGTACTTGCTTTTAGGAGGAGGACAACAGAAAACGAAGGAACTAATCAGTGATTTCCAATTATTCAAGTTGGGTGGACCCGATAACTTACCTTATTATATATCACATTTCATATTTTCAATTTACTAACAACACTATATTGTCGGTATTGTAATGATTAGGGTTAATATTCGGGCAATATTATGAAATATTTATATTGTGCCACCTAATTGGCGTCATTATAAATTGTTCACATTTATTTGGTTTGTGATTCTAATGTTATAATATCGTTGTTTAAAATTTTTATTGGAGTATATGCCATCTTCTGGTGGTTAAACATTCTGTCCGATTTCAGATATCTGTAGAATGTGTTTATGTTAAGTGAAAATAAATAATAGGTGTTTAAAACTAACATATTTTGTATAATGTGAAATGAATTTACTAACAATAAGTTCTATTTTTGTGGTTAAACAGCGTATGTACTGAACGACTATTACATTTTAATAACAAAATCGGGTATGCATGTTGATTTTATGACTTGTGTTTGCAACATAAAAAAATTGTTTCAGGTATCAAGGAATATGAAACTTCGGTTCTGTTATGGCAATGATTAGAACAATAATACTAACAATTAAACAAGTAATTGCATTCTTAGCATGAAATATTGCCTAGTAGATTAAGAAAAGGGTTGAAAATCCCATTAGGAGAAAAGTTATTGCTGTTGGTGAGATGCAGGACACTTTACAACTTGAAGAACTATTGTACCGACAAAGACATGAGCGTGATTGGAGGGTCGATGCATGGTGTAATATCAATTGAATTGATTTTAAGAGACAAGTAATAATTCTTGAGCATATAAGGTCACTGCGTGTGTGGAGGGTAGTTGACACCCGGCCGCGACAATAAGTCGTATAAAAACAACATAATGTTGAATAACATAATGTTTAAAGATGACACCATGGTTATCTGATCAAAGTATCACCCATGCTAGCTGTACATCGATTACGTTAACTGAGTACATATACTTAAACGAGGAATGATAATCATAGTTGGACTGTAGTTGATGCCATGCTTAATTTTTCTTAAGGGGATAAAGATAAAAATAAATAAATAAGGGGTTAAAGATAATTTTCAATGTTTGCGTTTCGTGTAATATGTTGAGTTTGGTAGTCCAGCGGATTAATATACTACAAGTTTTAAAAACAAATAACAAGCCTCGAGGATGGGAAAGAGGACAAGGGAATAAAATGATCGTGCTAGGATGCACTTGCACAAAGGGGCAAGAGCAAGCGGTTCGACAGGTGCAGTTGTGGGATGACGTTGTGTTTCTCTTTCAACAAGCCTAGATAACAACACTCGGTGGTCGAGTGGTCAGCGGGCTTTCCTGTCGAGCGCGTGTTCCGGGTTCGATTCCCGGCCGAGGCAACCGGCACTTTTTAAGAAATTTAAGAGTGCCGTTGGCCCTTGGACATCAGTGAGTGACAGAAGACCACCACCAAGAAGGCCTCCAGAGGATGGAGGAAGAGTTATAAAAGAGTAAAATGAGAACAGGTCAAAGTTCACTTTTAATTTTTGCGTTTCATAGTTTGAGCTTCATGAGCTTCATCTAAGAGACAGTTGTGTTGTTAACCCGCCCACCCCGTCAGTTCAACCGTCCACCTCTGTAGTCCGTTGGAGACTGACTCCCATTTCCCGATCTTAGTTACCATTACTGTGGGAGCGGTGTCGCCATCTGAGTGTCTCTGAGGATGGTTTCCAGTAGTGGGGACTTATCTAAAGAATTTTAAATTAATTAAAATGCAACTCGCCGGCCGGGATTCGAACCCGGGACTCCTGTTCGACAGGCAAGCATCCTACACACTAGACTGCAAGCCGCTCTTACCCAAATGTTGTTATAACTTGTACATCTTCGTCCGAATTGTAATGGGGCTTAAAGAAATTTCCCGATCTTAGTTGCCACTATAGTGATTAATATTGCAGGAGACTGTAGCATTCTCTCACTTTGCCCAGTAGTATAAACACTTTCAAATTTTACTGTAAATCATATACTATAAGACAATATTTTGTAAAATTTTATACACTATAATTAATACAAATGTAATAAGTATTTTCTAGATATAAGTGTCTAGTATCAAGAGATACATTACAACATATGTATTACTTGATTAATTATGTATTTTATTTACAATCAATTTCCACAATTTTCTTAGAAGTAAATGAGCATGATGAATGTGTAAAAATGGTCAAATTTATCTTAAAATATTTCAAATGTGATTGAATTGAAGACCACAATAATAAATAAAATCCTACAAGTCAGATCCAATCTTTTATACCTGTAACCAATTAGATCAGAGTTAGATTCGATGGCATAGTGGCATTAGCAAAAGGTACTGTAGTGTCCAACATGTTAATTTGAATCAAAACTATCAAATAAGTAGTAACACTGCCAAATAAAGTAAATAGCATTGTATGGTCTACTTTATAGAACCCATTCGCACTAAATATCGGATATTTGCTTGAAAGTTCACTGGCCAACGAAGACATATTAGTGAATATTTCATTTATATGTGAATCATACTGAAAGATTGATACTTGTATCGCTAGATTTTTGCCATATCTAATGGCCACCGCAGATTCGTCCACAATTGCACAACACGCATGTGCAAGTGGCACCACAAGAACCTTCAACATTATCTCATTAATACAATTTAAGACACATATATACTTTGAGCACTTACAACAGTATTGAACGCAATCAAAATTGACATAACAACGTAATGCAACCCAAAGTTAGGTATGTCAACTCCTTCAAATACATTTCCTTTCATTATCTGACAAAGCGCTGAGTTAATTGGATGTAGAATATTAAAAACAAACGTAGCCGAGAGCAGTAAAATCGGCGTACCAAAAATATTATTAAAGTCTGCGCACATTAGTAGCAGCTGCTTATGAATTTTATTTAGAAGATTTAGCTGAACAGATTTCTTTCGATTATCTCCAATGCGAAATATGTCTTTGTCCATCTTTGCGTTAAGTGTAATGTTGGCTAAGCATTCATTCAAAAAGACAAATCGATAATGCAATGCTAGAGCTAGATTGTACATAATCATAGCGGCAGAGAAAAGTTGAAGTTTTTGCAGATTCAACGCCGTGTATCCCCAATTACTTTCAAATGTGATTGTTACAGTCCAAAATATTTCAGTATAGAGTAAGTTGAATACCAATACAAAAAGTAGTAGAGGTATATGGAAATTAAACCATTTCTTATGCCCCTTTTCAACACGTTCGTAATCACTTATAGTTACGTCTTCATCTTTGAAGTGATCCAGTAATACATCCACACGTTCAAACTTTACAAACAATTGTTGTATATGTCGTCGGTATACGTAAGTATTGTTTATAATTAAGATAATTGACGTAATTGTTACGCAAGTGTAGCTACCGAAATCCAAAATTGCGTCAGTTATATTCGGCGTGAATGGATACGCATCTTGGAATCGTTTCCACACTGAAATGCCGTATGATCCAAGGTACCACAAACACAATAATAGTGGGTACACTCTAATAATTAAACTATTTGGTAATTTAAATTTGCGACTGAATAAAATAGCTGGAAATGGACCGAGAATCACCGCCGACCAATATAACGAATGTAGAAACTGTAACTTCCGTGACATATTGTAAAAGAATGATGTACTTTTTGACCTCACTTCATATGCACTATTGATTACTTATTTTTTCCTAATTCTTCCTGGTTTCGCTTGCATTTATTAACTGGCTGTGAATAAAAACTATCAATTGTATCCACACCGTGTGTACTTATCAAATCAATTATTCAAAGAGCAAATATCCGATTCTATTATTTTGAATGTGCAAAGAGAATAAAGTGAATAAATATGTACACGTTTTCATTAGCATTACAGCGTGACAGTCACGCAAACATCGCAACAATTACCATTCAATCAGCGTGCGAGTACGTATACGAGCAACGCGTCCATAAAAAAGATAAATGTCTCGTCAGTCGATCGTGATTCATGGAAAAATAAGGCAGTTGACATATTTCATGCGCACCGTATGTAAATATCACCCATATAAATAATAGGCTAATTGCACTCACCTTATAGTTTGTTAGGACTTGAATTAATTTTCTTTGGAGTCAATTAAGTCAAAATTGTTGTCATCAGTCCATAAACAATTCGTAGTAAAATAAAGTAGAACGCGTACTTGACTATCATATGAGCAATAAATAGTCTAAAAATAAAATCAATTATAGAAAAAGTATAAAAAGAAACCAATGAAAAACCACTGATTCTAGAAAAAGTTGACTTACTTTTTCCATTTTTTTCTTGCTAGTGGCAGTGTTTCAGGTGATTCTTTTACAATGTACGTTCGTACACCAAAGATATTTGTCCGGCTGTGCCAATCCCAATCGATTAGTTTGATATCGAAAGGGAATAATGTCTTATCTGCCTCGGACAATCCATCCCAGAGGTCTTGAACATTGTTATTTTTAAAATACCATCGACGTATCGAGAAGTAGGAAATCACATCGACAAATTTGTCAATTTTCTTATACGTTTTAATCAACCTATAATATGAAAAAATAAATTGTTATTAAAATACGCTTTGCAATACTTTTAACCACAATCAACTTACTGTGGTTGTTTTCCTATTAAGACACACACTCCGTCAGTCAAAAAGGCAGGTAGCCAATGAAGAAACAAAGTGTACAAGAAGTGTAAAGGTTTGTACTTAATTAGATGAAACGTGTAGTACCACAAAGTTTGAACCGATGGCACTTTAACACCGTAGAAAGCATTCAACTCCATGAACTCCCTCCATGTGATTGGATTCTCCACTGAGGAGACGTAGTTGTACACCAGTGGTGGCCCCTCTCGCTTCTTATCTTTGCTGAGCTCCTTGGAAGTCTTGAACGCGGTGGTGATCATGCTATTGACCACCCAGTCAGCTGGGACAATCTCAGCCACATTATTTGGGTCGCAGTACAAGCAGCGTAACACCCCGATTCCAGCTCCTGCAACGACCCCCGTAGGCCCATAGACATTATCAATCCATCCACGCAATGGAGCGTCAAATGTGGAGACGACAATGGATGGCCGGAAGACTGCAACAGGAAGGTCACCACTTTGTTTCTTGACAACGTCTTCGGCCATGGCCTTTGTGAATGCGTAGGTGTTGGGCCATGGCTCGAATAGTTTCATCTCTTCCAGTTCCTCATCCGTCCGAATTTCAGTAACCTTCTGAAGCTCTTCGTAAGTCATCGTCATATCGTAGTATTGCTCGTCGATGAACGGACGCGTGCAGTGTGAGAAAGCTGTACTTGTATGCACGAAAGAATCAAAATTCTTGCATTCCTTGGCGAGTTTAAGCATTTCGCTTGTACCCCGGACGTTGATATTCATTGCGGAGCGAATTTTTTCATCAAATCTTACAGTAGCAGCAATGTGGAAAATAACATTCACCTACGAATAGAACAACTTAATATAATGTTTCTTGATGTTTAGATCGAAGGTAAACGTACTTTGTTGATTAATAATTCACGGTCTTCAGGTGATATTCCAAGACCTTCCTCGCCGACATCACCCTTGATCGGTGTCACTTTATGTCGGCATTTCGGAAACAAATCGTTAAGTTTGTTGAACAACTAGAATAATAAAAAACACATGTGTTAAAACTTAATTGTAAGTAAAAAATTGAAGGATTCTAACTAAATTAGTTTCTAGAAGTTTCCATATCGAATGAATAATTTCTCCGCTGATTACATAAATGAGTGCCTAATGAGTTTAATCACTGATAATTATCAATCATAAACCCAAATAATAATTAATTAGTCATTGCATAAATCTTGCGTTTTAATTTTGGCAATGCTTCATATGAAACTGCGTCTCTTGGAGTGAAAACCTTGAATGTAAACAAATAGTTTTTTTCTTTTGAATGCGTGTTGAATTTAGCAAGAGCACATAAATAATTTCGCCTAAATCGAGGTCGCATTCGTAATTACTTAAAGTATCAAAAAGCATCATCGCATTTCGCATCAGAAACCAATCGAAAAGTTTGGATTGTTTTAAGTGCATGTTGTTTATATCAAGCGAAGCAAAATAGTGTTCGTAAACGATTGCACTTTCTTGCAATGCATTTCATCGAAACGTAAACAAACCAAGCCGAATCGACACACTGACATTGAGCCGGCCTGTTTTGATTGGCCATTAAATAATTTGTTACTATTTGTAACAAACGTGTGTAGCAAGAGTTAAACATTCCGACTTACATTATCATTGAAAATCTCTTCGGTGCGTTCGTGCATATTGCGACCTTTCTTATCGCGACATAGT
>NBZA01001360.1:11444-22626 GCA_003054995.1 Aleochara bilineata
CGTGAGGAAGATGTACTTGCCCTTGAAGTACTTGGCAATCTGGCTGTCCTCCGAGCTGGCGGGCAGAGTGCGCTTCAAGTCTTCAAAGTACCATGTCTCCGGACGCGGGTTATCACTCTTTGCGCTGAACACCATCTTGGCGAATTGAAAATCTGGTTTGGTTTACGTTTGATTGCACAAAAGCCAAATAATTTAATATTATTTATAATATAATATTAAGTAATAATGCTGGCGAGTTGTTATTACGTTACTTTTTGAGTTACGAACGCGTGCATGCGAGCTGCACTTAAGTTGATCGATTCGCGCACGTCCGTCTTGCACGACGCCTTTGCGCTGACTTGCGTTCCCGGCGCACGCTACTCTTGTTAAGTACATTCAGCGCAATTCGGACAGACAATCGGACAAGCAAATCATGCTCCTCGACGATCGACGCGCACCGACCACAATCAAAGCAACACGTAAAGCAGTGCAAGTTTACTATAGTAAGTTGCTAAGACGTTCTTGGTGTTTCTCTCTAGCGTATGATGCGTGCCGGGAAGTCCGCTCATTGTAATAATAAGACACACAGTAGCAAAAGCACCGAAAAACCAAGTAAACAAGGAAATAAAATCAGGTAGTCAACAACGTAAACTAGTGGCGCGTGTATTTCAATTTCGGAATATTTTATCTGTGTAAACAAACACCTATCATGAATATGAAAATTCTAGTGACGCGACTAAATGTAAATGGGAAAACTAGGTAAGTGACAACAGTGACTTGGGAGAAATTAGAATATTGTTTGACACTCATATATCAACTTATTAACTCATTATTTCAAAATTAAGAAATCTCAACTCGTTAATAAAGTGAATAACTTGGAGCGTAACAGTTGTTAGTAGGTAACCTTGTCTGATTCAATTTTAATTTCTATATTTTGTTATATACAATGTTAAAGTTAATTAAAGTTAAAAAAGAGCGCGTGTATTATTGATTTTCAAATCAGGGTTACGTGATGGTGAATTGCCACCCGGCAAATGCGCCAAAATAAGACACACCGTGAAAAGTCAGAACTAAATATTAAAGGGGTTGTAAACTTCTGACTAGTGCTGCTAAGAACCCTCTCAGGGAAATAGCAGAGCTAACCATCTTGTTCCCCTATTACAGATTGTTCTACAACTAAAATTATCTTACCCCTATGTTTCCCTATATTCAACGCAACCCAAATATCATATTCAACTTTTTCAAATCTTAAAACACTAATAAGCCATAGGTAATAAATACTTAAGGTCGCAGTCTCTCTAAGCATGAATGTATATTGCGCAATGCAATGATTAATCGGGTGGCCGAAAATTTTAGTTCTGAACAGAAGTCACAATATGATCACGATCATAACAACTACGCTCGCTGTCTGTGCATTTTCGCGCCTCAAAATCGGCGGCGACTTTTTAGAATGTCATGTATGAAGTGATGAAATCTCTAAATTGGTCATCTGACCGATTGGGTATACCAGCCAGAACGAAACATATTATAACAGTCGTAGTCAGAATGCTGCTTTATTCTTGTTTGGCTGGAGAAGTCGATCAATGTTAAAGAAACTGAATGTGCGTTCGAAGCAGCAGCCAACATACTTATAACTTATATTTAAAAAAGTGAAAGTGATCGAAATCAATTAAGGTGTGCGTGGACCAGATCCAAAGAAAACGTCGATATCGGAGAGCAAGTGCAATTTTTTACTCAAGTGCAAACAAAGCCTACGTAAATAAATGAAGACTGAATGAACTGCATTTGCGTAAATAAAATTAATTAAATTCCGATTGAAAATCGATGCGATTACGCGACTTTGACTTTTATGTAATACAAATGCAATGCGCAAAGCACAATTCATAAATGTAATCAGCGAGTGAGTGCACAATGACATTCAAGGCGATTCGTATACATTCATTAAAATTTGCGAAAAGTTGAATGAAATTACTTACTTACTTAATTCTTTTCGGATTCGAACGAAAAAGTTACTTAATGAACAAGAAATACTCTTAATAAACCTCAATTATTTATCAGCCGAATAGGTCATCAAGTTTCTTAATTTTAAAAAGACCTTAAATAAGCAAAAGTACATCCAGTTCATGTACTGTGACATAAGCTGATGAAAGTACTCGTTACGCAATTGCAGTACGAACATGTTGTGGCCAAAAATGCGCACGACGATCACTTTTATAATCCACCGCGAAAGGACGCAACGGAACGCGAAAGCGAAACGATGGGCGCACATCTGCCTTGGCCGGATATTTGATTTTGATAATGCCTCCGAATCCGTCCGGAGCAGCGGTTCTCACACTGGTCACACCAGTATGCAAATGAAGGGTCATCCAAGGGTGCGCATGCATCAATTGAGAAAGCTAACGGTCAAATCGGTAAAAAGGTGCAATGCACTCTTAACCCTTTCCCGAAGGGCTTTGTTTACGTCGCTTACGTGAATGGGCATTTTTTGCCCGGGCGCAAATGGTCAAACCGGTCCTGAGAAGAGAAGAGATGAGATGAGAAGGAATCTTCTTTGTGAACAATAAAATAACATTATCAAAGAGGGTTAGTTTTTTCTGCCAAATAGAACGCTGATGAGTACCGAGCTACTGGGCTGCTGCGAAGCGTTAAGTTTAGTTTAAGAAAACATCTTTTCGTACTTCTACATCTACCTGAAGAGACAATGCAGACAAAAACTATCACTAATTGTGTTACTCATAATTAGGAAATAATTAATTAGGTAATCAGGTTAATTATTTTTTAATGCGCGATGATTAGAAGAAGACTATAAACTATTAGTCACTATATGTATGTACTTCAACTTGAATTTCTTGCCAGTCCACTAGCAATACGAGTACAACTTCATGAAGGTCGCCAGTCAGCCAGCCAGCAAACGAGCTTAATAATCGCGCGCTTATATCAACTGTGCGTAGAGCGACCGTACTCGTGAGATTGTGTGTTATAAACATAGTAGTAGAGTAGATAGACGAAGACGTCGTGTCTGGCTGACTTGGCTAGTCTGCCACGATAAAACAGCGGATCCAAGATCAAGCACAACAACAACCACAGACATAATAATAATTTCCACGTGCTGGAATTTTCCTAAAAAATGAATTCAAATGAAATGATTCCAAATAATTACGGTGTACAAAAAACGCACGCAGGTAGCACGTGGAATCTTTATGCGCCTAATGATGCGATAGGGACAAAAAATACTACACCTACAAGTTTTTAATACTGTTTACAATTTACAACATATGGAAATTCCCCTGAATTCCCAAAAAAACTTATATACTTATTCGGACGCATTGAATGAAGTCAGTTTCAAAAACAATCAAAACCCGACCCACAATTATGGCAGGTATTAATGAAGTGCAATCGACGAAATAAACAAATGTGGAAAATTACCTATTACTGACTCATTACTTGCTTGCATTGTTCTAGAATGTAAACCGACCGTTAGAAAAACGATAACAATCGTTCATAAATGCATAAATTGTTGCTTGATCATTCGTTACACGACATTATGACAATTACAGTCATCTGCATCCAATTTCCAAGTTGCAAGTTCATTAAAGTGTGTGCAAGCCTAGATTTCCGAACGTTTTCGCCAATAAACAAATATCTACATATTATGTACCTACTGTGAACAGATGCCCATCGTTTTGTGTGTTTGCGGATAGATTTAACCCTTTTACTTTCAATTTCAATTTCAGTTTCGGCTTTAGCTTCGTTTTCGGTGCCTGTTCCGGTTCCGGTCACAGAGAATGACGCGTAATGCGCTGAGTGCATACGCATAAAAGCGAAATGCGCCGCGTCGGTTATTAATTGGTGCAGCAGCGACAGGCATTCGCACTCATTGTTGCCGCTGGTCAATTTCGTTGATTTGCATACTCGCCTGACCAGTCTTTGATGCAGCGACCGGGACCGGGATCGGGATCGGGTTCGGCATGTGTGTCCCTTTGGGCCATCGCATCGCCAGTAACAACACCGACACCGCTACCTGGAAAGGGAGAGTGACCTGCCGGCGAGCAGCTTTCACCGCTTCCTCGTCAAATTACATGCTTACGAGACTTTACTGACCTACAACACACATCTATATCGTGTGCGGTTCCACTCATCAAATACATAAACGTAAATGCAAGACGTTTGCGTGTATCGATCGATAAACAATCACCAATTGTAACATTAGAATAATAAGGAAAAGTATAGACACCATATATGTAGAAAAAATACGATTTGAATACAATAAATTGTGTACATCTAGGAGCATTACAAATGCCAAATTACGAAAACCGGTTGTTCCCAGCATATGCCCTTAGGGCATTGCTTAGAATGCACTAGAAAGGAAGTTGGTCGGCGCGACGCGAATGAAACAAAGGTGCATTCAAACGGGTCACTTGCCTAATATCCGGTACCAGGTAGAATACACGTACATGTGACTGACCCGAAGTGACACATAAAATGCGCTTTGTAATTTATTCCTGATACGAGCGTACAAAGTTTTCTGGAAAGTTTCAATGTCACTCGAGATATAAATTGGCCAATTTTGATCCATCATTTCTCCGTTATTGTCGTATAATTGATCCCCGCTTTTAAAATTTAAATTATCTGACAATAATATTAAAATAGCAGCCAGCGACTGTATAATTTCGCGAATTATGCGCTTACCTAACGGCGTGACCTTAAATTTTCAAACGATTGTCTAGGATAGAATTTCGAAATGCACAATAACAATGTTACAGTTTATCAAATCACGTTGACTGACGCCAATTGCCTGATTAATTAATCAATCAGAAGCAATAAAATTCCCAATATCACGAGGTGAGACAAGGCAAGGTTTTGGAAATTTTCAATAATAATAACAAAACATTATTGTTACAGAGGAATAATTACGAACTGGAAAACTTTGATCGCATCATCAATGTTATTCCACTTTGATGCACGCAGCAATCAAGAGTAGGAAAAATCCAGCCCAAGGGTCACAGCAAGACAGGTAACAGTGACCCTTAATCATGATTGTTCTCACAGACTGGACGGGTTCGCTTCAGGGTACGCATACCTAGGCTTGGCGAACTTTGACACCGCTGGCGCGGTTAGTCTTCAGCGAGCATGGTCATCAAGTACATTGCATACAAATATGAAAGAGACGACAACGCGTACAGAGCAAACCGGTGTGCGAAAGTGTTCTTCTATGTGAGTTCAAGGATTTTGCGGCGAGCGAAGGAGACGAAAGGACAGGACAGCTAAGACGAAGCCAAGAAGGCGTAAGATGCGCACATAGCCGAGGAAATCCAATATTGGTATAACACGTTTTCTAACCGGATTTATAAACTTGTTGCATCGCGACGCGTTTGCATCGCAATCGCAATTTTTTACATACATAGTAGGTACTCGTTTTGATAACAACAAAAATGAAAAGTCAAACGAAACGCGGTATGTCAATAATTCGAGAAACACGTTTGTTAGTCGCATAACTTGACTATAATTACTCACTAGTTAAATGTAATAAGTATGCATATTTACTGAAAGAGTGCAACGTAAAATATCAAGAAACTTTTATGAATTATCGTTCCTCTTTGCGCTTGTTTACATTAACCTAAAAAACCGCATACATACCTTGAATTCAAATTAATAAAACGACGTATAGGTACTATTATTATAACCAATTACTGAATAAAAATAATAGTTGCATATCAGTTCATCAAAATCCATTTTATTTCAATAGATTAATTAGCATGGCTACGTTTACTACTATGAAGTGGCCACAACGTGGTCGCGGGTTCATTTCGGGTTACAAAATGTTAGGAATATTTCAGCCACAAACGAGGATCCTTTTCAACCGGGGCCAACGACATGACATGCCCAATTCCACGGTCATTTCGGAAGATTTTTGTTTGTTTGTCAAGAGACAGATCACTTTAAATTAAAATGAGGCAAAGCAGTGGGTGCAATCACAGCACAATCATCGTTTCCAATCTAAGCGCAAGCGTCCCTCTTTTGCCTGACAAGATAAAACTCCTTTCAGGACTTATCTCTTTGAAAATCCACGTAATTCGACGCCGACTGCAATCGAACGACAGCCGACTGCCTAGTTTATCTAAAGCGGCCTTAGAAAAATCCCCAAGTGGATGAAAAAGGATAAACCGGCAATTCTCCTTCCCAAGACTTAGATAGCACATTGAAGAAGGGTTGAAGTTGAAGGCGAACGTCTCTAAAATGCAAATTTTTCTTTCTCCCGCTGGATCCGGAGAAACGCGCGCGCGGAGAAGAAATCTAAAGCATTTACAATTAAAAAGGGTGCCTTGCCGCCCACCCCCACACCGTGCGATCTGCGCTCGAGGAGCGCGGCTCTCTCCGCGCGTCTTGCCGCCTCCGCACTCTTTTTTGCGCCTGCCGGACGCGGACGCAATCTATATCTGCTGCTCGGTGCTCGGGAAACTGGTGCGTTTGATAAAAGCAGTACAGCACGCGCATTGCACGGCAAGCGAAAGAATGAAATGAAAACGAAAACGCACACTTTTGCGTTCGAGCCGTTCTTCGTCTTGTGCCTCGAATCCTCTGAAATACTCTTGGCAATAGCAATAAAGCAAACGCAGCGCGTCTTCTTTTCGCGCGGCGCGATTCTTTCGCGAGACAGAGGCAGTGCGAGAGTGAGCGAAGGCGAAAGAAGAAAAAGTGAAGGGAGGTTTCGAATTTGCATCGGAAAAGAGTTGATTGCTTCCCCCTTTTTAACTACAGAGCCGCTCGCTCGCTGTCAGGGACGTAAGCGGCCGGCCACCCTCTTGCTGCTTGCTTCCTTACCGCTTCCACCCGCGCTCGCAAGTCCGCGTCCACCACCATTACAATGCCCCAGAAATCGCAAATGGCTGAAGACGATTCCTTCTTTTCTCAAGAAATATTATTCTGAAAAGTATTTCTCATTGGAGATTGTCACAAAAATGATGATCATGATGATGATAGGGATATTAAAATCCATGGAAGTTGAGCAATGACAAGAAAAAGCATCGCTTCGTTGATGGCGTCGTTTTTCACGCGTTTTGTTTACGCTGAATGCAACCAGCGGTGTTATCGCTGCCGCCCCACACAAAACACTATCTCTTTCAGTGTGTCATCATCCGAGCGTCGCCAGCGGAAAAAGAAAGAAAGGAGGCAGGTCGCGCTTGAACGCACTGTGTGCTTTCTTCATTGCGCTTCATTGCACCGAAGAGTTCGGCGTCGCGGCGCCCGCCGTCGTGGACAATGCCAGACCAAAGCAGAGTCGCGCAGCGCGTCGAGCGCCCAAATTAAAACGTTAGCAATTAGTCCTTAATGGTCCGGACACAAAGAAAGTCGTTTTTCAAAATTGCTTCCCCTCGAACGCCTTCATTTCATCTTTATGTTTATGCCGGCGCCAGGAGCACAAGCAGGACCAAGACCGTCGTCACCAAGACGCTTGCTTGTCTCCTTCCTCCTGCGTTCGTTCTTTCTCCCGCGAGAAGTGTGCAAACTTTGCAAAAATCAGCCAGCAATGCTTAAAAAACAAATGGCTCCCTCTCTGCCGCTCGAAAGTATGCGCAACAAAAGAGGCTTGCAATTTATTATCAAGTCTTTGCTTTAAAGAGAATTTAAATTTAAGGTTTCGTTACGCTTCGTTTTGTTTTGTTTCGTTTCGTTTGGGTTTGGTTTTTGTTCGTTCGGAGGAAGTTGAAAGAAAAAAGATAAGCGAGCGAAGGAAAAAGAAGCGACATTGTATGCATGTTGGAAGAAGTGTACAGAGTGAGCGGTTGGCGGACGGCAGCGACAACGGAGATAGATAAATTATCTTTTAAATACGCGAGTGATAGCATCCTTAATTCACAAAGTTAAAGATAAATTATATTTTCTTTTCGCGTCGTCTGTTCGCGCTCGTTTCTTTTGTCTCTCCTCCTTGATGGCCTGCCGTCCCTCTCTCGGCCAGCTGCCCTCAATTGCCACCCACACCTCTTCGCGTGCGTTTCATCTACGAAAAATTAAACGGACGATCATTTCTTGTCGATTTCTTTACTTGACGCGTTTGTTTTTGTTCTGGGAATATATTTTGCGACATTAAAAAATGACGTGAATAAATGACCCAAGCCTGCTGAGAAGCGACTGGCGACCTCAGACAAAATGAAAAATGAGCGGATTACGTCAAGAAAGGAAGCAAGAAAGTAGACGAAGAAAATTCGAAGAAACGCATTTATTCCCTTAGTGCCTGGGCTTATATTCTTGTTGATCAGTTGTTGTCAGAATAAGATTAATTTCTTAAAAAATAATTGAAAATATTTAAATTTTCTTCCATAACTCAGAAGAAGAAATATCTTAAAATATCTTCCGCTTTTCAGTGCGCTTCATTTCTTTCATTCTTCAAGTTTTCGTCCGCCACTCCTCGCTCGTCGCTCTTTGACCATCTATTCGGCTTTGTAATGAACGAGAATTTTAATTAAGAAATTTTCACTTTTATCTCATTCGCTCCTCGCTCTGCTTAATTCTTCCCATCTTAACTTGAAGTTTTTCTCCTTGTCTTCTTCAGCGAACACCGTGCAATTGTCAAGCCAAAAAATGTAAATTAATTTTGCTGATTCCTAACATTTTCCATAACATACATTTGCATATTTTCTAAAGAATATATAAGAATACGCCACGGCGATTGCAAAATGCGAGCTTTCAAAGAAAAAGCGCTGCGAAAGTTGGACGTAAATGCAGATTGGAAAAGAGTGTGCAAGACGCAGGACGCAAGGCAGCCGAAACAAGGAGACGATGGAGTGCCGGCGTGGAGCGGGCAGAAGGCGGCTGGAGGCGGCAGCAGCCCTCGCAATAAATGGAAAAAGAAACGCGGCACGATGCCGGGCTTGGAAAAGTGGAAGAGTTTAAAATTAAAAGCGCTAATCGAAAAGCCCGACCCGAATATAAAAATCCATCGCGCTCGCTTCCACCTCGCAGGACGTTTCTTTCCCTCGCGTTCGTCCTGCTGCTCCTGCAGCCACACCAGCTGTGTCTATAGACTACAAAGTCCATCACTTATTCTCCTGCTCACGAAAGAAACCAAAGCAAAACTTAAATTCAACCTAAAGAAAAAACAAACCAACAAACACCCTGTACCTTAATATAATAAGCAACCCTAACCCTTTTTTCTATAAATCTCCCCCTTAATTTTTTGGCATGTGCCAGAAGGGATTTTTTTCTTGTATTTCTATTGTTCTCTGAACAATTGCAAGGTCCAGAGGACGAGATTGGTTTTTGGAACTTTTTAGGGTTGGTCCAGAGATGAAACCCGAGGAGGGAGGCGGTGGAAAAATCGTTGGAAAAATTAACGAGTCTCCTTGTATTTATTGATTTTCGGTGAGTTCATTCTTTTTCATTTCGCTTCTTCTTCTTCTTCTACGTCTGTGACGGCGCAGTAAAAAAGCCCTCGAAGCACTTAATGCTGGCAAACGATAGAAATGAAGGCTTCGGTCCTCGAGAGGGCCGAAGAAAGAAGCAGGACGCGAAAATGAAAACGCACGCGAAGCAAGGGGACTCGGGCGTTCCTGTGACAGCCAACTTTTTCCGTTTCGTTTCACGCCGAATTTCAGCGAAAGAGTGAGTGAGCCAGCGAAGAGCGGCTGCGACGTGATTGAACGCAGCCCTTCATCAAAAAAGCTTATGGCAAATACAGAAAGCTGCAGAAAAACGCACTTCAGCTGAATATTATTAAACCCGCCGCCCAAATACCAATAAAACAGAGTAAATCTGCAATAAATTCAAAAAAAGTCAAGTATTTTAGGTACCTAACATGCGTGAGTGGCCAACACTCACTCACTCATTCACTTGGTTTGCTTAAACTCGCCGCTGCCGCTCGCGCAGCCAGAAAAGTTTTAATTGGAATTCCAATTAGTAGACCTCGCAAATGTGTGCTGAGTTGGTGTGGTAGTTTGTCGGTGGAAAAACTATTAGATAAATGGACACGAGTTGCAAATGAGTTGTCCGCCGCCCGGCGTAAAAATCAACACAAACTATGACAATTCCTAACGTACTAACTCAATAATTACGCTCGCATTGTCCCAGTGACAAATTTCCTTCACTTCTTCGTCTTCTGCACGAACGCTTCCTTCCTTGTGCCTTAACCCGTTCTTCCCTCCTTAGCGTTCGCTTTAGACTTCGATGTTTTCTTAATAGTCAATTGTCGGATGACTACTATTGTATTGCAAATAAATTTATTGTGCGCTAATTAAATTACTGAATGCCATTCTGTTACTTTTTGCAGCAGACAGTGGCGCGGGGAGCGATAAGAGAACTACATAGGCAGCAATTCCCAAATTCTTGAAATCAAGTCGCTTGCAGCCCGCCAGCCAAGAGACATAAAATTGCAGATTTGCGTTATTACTGTTAGTTTGCATTTTTGCTGGCAGCGCAATGCAAAGCAAGGCAACGCAACGGCAAGAGAAGCACAACAACACATTAATTGCGCGCTCAGCCGCTCGGCATCGGCGCGTAAGAAAAAACGACGACGGACGGCGGCGGGCACAGAGACGCTGCCAGTGCCAGTGCCATTGCCAGTGCCGCCGCCGGAGAAAAATGGCAATTCGCCGGCTGGCGGCGAGCAAGACACGGACGAAGCGAATGGCAGGCAGGAAAGCGCGAGCATCGAGCTGGGTGACGAGGGGCGGAATGTAAATTAGCTATTTTCATTTATTTCGCCCTCGTTTCGTTCGCGCTCGTACTCTTTTGCGTTTTCTTTCCTGGGGGCCCATCGACCATCGCCCAAAACAGCGCGCGAGATGAATTTGCAATTAAAAGAAACATTTTCGCCTCAGAGCGTCGAGAATACGATAAAAATAAAGAATAAAACGGTACGTACTTACTTTGTTTTCTACTTAGATCCGAGCCTTCACATCGGCGACAGTGGCAGTCGTCTGAGCACTCAAGGATCTGCAATGCAATCGTAAAAAAGAAATTGATTAATAAACGTATTTAATGACCATTTGTTATGTGCCAGTCGTGGCAGGCTGGCAGGGCTGTGCTTGCGAATCGATGCGAATAGGTCATCATCATTAGGCAAATGCCCACGTTTGGAGAAGCAGCAGTAACAGCGCAGCAGCAGAAGAAGAATAAGAAAAGGACATTAAGTCTCGTGCGACTTTTACGTAAATATATTGAAGAAGCAATTATTACCGGAGACGAAAGACAAAAATAACTCGCACGT
>NBZA01001360.1:27475-44832 GCA_003054995.1 Aleochara bilineata
AGTATTTATGCACTGAAGCAGAACAAAGCATAACGCGAATGATTAATTAACATTTCGGACGGGTTCCAATTAAAATTTACTAGTTTTTAATGAATAGCAAGGGTCGTCAACGAATAGAAATCTCTTCTCGCCCACTCGCCGCGAGCCAAGAGCCGAGCACTGGCTAAAACGGATCGTTTGTTGTTATAGAACGTTTATTCCTATTCCAAGGAAGGGCAAGGCAAGGCAAGGGAAGGAAGGAAGGAATATCGAATATGTAAGCAACTAAGAGGTACGTCGTACATACACTGAAAATAGAGGTAGACATAATAAGTATTGATTTTCAGAGCTGTTCGCAGCGGAAAAGCCTCGGCAAAAGCGAAGCAAGGGAAGAACCCGGGCACAAAATCCAGCTCTCGAGGAGGCCCGCGAAGACGTCGGCGGTTCGCGCCACCCATCGACCCATTCCTTTCGCTATGTACTGTACGTCTTCCCGTTTCCACCCCCACCTTGCCAACCTAAACCTGAACACTGAAAATGAATTTCTATTCTCATTCCAGCAAAATCCATGTTCTTAGCTTCCACTCCCCGTCATCTTAAGGCCGATGACTGACAGCTTAAGATTGATAAACCACATCCTATAGTTTTTCCTGAATGCATAACAAAGGAGGGTGGAAGGTTGCATATACCCACACGTATGTTTTAATCCGGTGGCAAAGGTGAAACCATATAAGCTAAGTTTACGAGCCGCCAGCCAGAGTTCACCTCATCTAAGAGATCCATCCGGCCCCCTCTTTTGAGAGCAAGGCGGTGGCGCGAGATGCCATGTTCGCGCACGCGAAAATGTCGTTTTCTTCCTCTTTCGTCTTTCGCCGCCGCCAAGACGCACGGAGCGCGGAATGGCGCGCGGAGGCGGCGGTATCCAAGGTAACGCACCGGGGTGAACACCCCCACGGCGAACCAATGAGACGTCTTAGATTCGCGCGCGCCTCATGAATAATACCGCGCTTCCTTCCTTCGCCGCCAGCGCGGAAAGTTGTGTGGGTGCGTGCGTCTGCTCGTACTTTTTGCAAGGGGCAATTTTGCACCGCTCCGCGCTGCGCTGCCTGCTTGTGATGGCCGACTTTCTGCCAGGACCTCATTGTGGCGCCCTCTACGAATATGTTGCACTCGCTAGTTAGTAGTTTGTGCGTGTTTTTTCGCAGTTTCTTGTAGTCCAATGTACATACATAAGAGTAGATATTGGGACAGAAGAGGACGGCGTCCATGTGGAAAAAGGATGCCAACGAAAGGGTTGGCAGTTCATTATTTCGAATGTGGCAATAAAATAGTTTCTCCTCTGAAGGGTGGGCCTTTTTGCCTACTTTTCATTCGGGCTCGGCCCATTTATTGAAAAACTAGTCCGAGTTTCCGGCAGGTAACGAGGAGGAAACGGGCAGCGTTGCCAGATTTATTAAAGAGGGTTCTCTAATGGTCACCACCCTAATATATCACACGATGCGCCCAAAAATACCTTAGTTTTCCCAAAGGGTTGGCAATTATTTTCCATACTAAGCCACAGCAAAATAGAGTATAGTAAACTAAAAATTTCAATGGGAATTCTTGATGAAATCTTTATAAGTATGACTGTTTAATAATAAAACAGTACCTACCCCGAATAAATATTGAATTGGAAGAACAGGGAATATTCGCATGAAATGTATGGTAAATGACAAGATTCGGGTCAGGTTTTGCACAACCAGAATAACCCATTCCATCATTTCGTTTCGTTTCGTCGTAATATCCATTATATCCTTTTCAACTGGCTGGCTAATGCCTTATTTCAAAAGTTTTAACGCCCACCCCTGGCTACAGCCCGACGTACACACACGCCGGCAAGTTTCACATCTACGTAAGAAAATGCGCATCTCCGGACAGATTTGCGCAATTTGTGCATGTGTGCATGAGTGTATAAGTAGATATCTATCCCGGATTCAGATGCTGGATCCAGCATCCAGCAACTACACAAAACTATCTCATAACGAAGCTGAGCAGAGCAGAGCAGAGCAGGATAGGCCAGACAAGTTTTCCGCTGCTCTTCATCTCTTCTTCTCGCCTCACTCTTTGGCAATCCTTTCAGAATGGCACAGAATGAACGAACGAACGACTCATCCTCTCACACCCACACTAATACGGAGCAAAGTTGCGCCTCCGCCGAGATTGAATTTCTAATTTCGTCGTCGTTTTTGATTAAATTTATGTGCGTTACTGGTTTGCGCAGAAAAGGGGATTTTCGTCCCCTTTTTGGGCGCATAGCATCGCCTCGCAAAACTTTCATCCGCATTTCCCTCAGCTCCAGCTCGCTCCCGGAAGCGCAAAACTAAAACTAAATCCTTTTTGGCAGGCGCCTCGCAATGCCGCGCACCGAAACTTATCTTCACATTTCATCGCCGAGAACATTAAAGGATAAAACTTGTTTGAACACGTTTTCCAAACTGCCACACAATTTCCAGCCAACAAACTAATTAAAGTCCCACGGACATTTAACGACTTTGTTCTGGATTTTTCCATGTAGAAACTAACTCCAACCAAATTTTAGTTGGTGTTTAGAGATTAGTGCGTAATTAATTTTTCATAATTAATGATCCACGCATTAATCTTTATTATCCAGGCCTGATTGCGCCGCTGAAGGTTTCTTGCAAGGACGAGGTAGATGGGAGGCACAGTATGCTCGTCTCTTTGGCATCTCTTCCTCATCTCTTTCATTAAACAGCGGCAGAGCCTGGCGGAGTCTTAGCGAGTAAGCTAACTGTTGGCACATGACAGATTAAATTACGAAACTTGTAATGAAATTAATTTCAAACTTCCTCATCCTTTGCATATAACATTTCATATCCTTCAAGTTGCAGCGCGCTCCTTCCGCGCTCACACACACCACCATCCAGGAAGAAACGCTCTGGCGCGGCGCGGCTGCTTCCTCGACATGCATGAGTAATGTGTACAAAGATGGTTCGCGCGCATAATGAAGCCGAACTTACAACTTCCAACCTTTGGCTGGCGCGTGTAGGTGTATCACGTACAGGCGCGTCTGTTTGGTGGTGAGCGTTGATGAGGAAAACGAAACGAATCGCGCCCAGACGCCGAGCCGAGACTCAGGCTCAGGCTCAGGATGGGGTTGCGCACGTCTTGCAAGAAACCAGGAGAAATTGCACACGCCTTGGCGCGGAATATATCCGGCTTTGCGGGTAAATAGCAAGACGCTGCGCTGCGCCATCCCCGGGTTGTGATTTGATGAGCGCACGTGTGTTTGCTTTGCGTTTTCCTTGAAGCGACTTCCCTTCTTCCCCGATGAGATTCATTACGTGAATTCTCTACCCCAAGATCCAGAACATTCTTCCCAGGCAACTTGTTTTATTACTTTTGATATCAAAACTAGTTTTCCAAGATTGACCACTGAGACTGACCATTGACTTGAATTGTAACAAGTAAAGTGACCAGCGAGTACATACTTGTAATACATGTTTACGGTCACACATTTCTAGTTTTGTACTTAAGACAAGTTTCTTGATATTCTTGTAGTTTTCTTGTTGAAAACATTTAGGTATTCGTTTTATTTATGATTATATCTATTTGGTGGTCGTATTAATGCAAGGAAATGAAATGATACTGACCGTTAAATCCCGAATAGCGCTCATTTCCAGCGGAAACAGTTTGAAACTTTTGCAATTAAAATGATAAAACGTTACAATTAAGTTGCGCCCCGTGGATAACAAGCAAGCAAGCGAGCGAGCGCAAGCTCTAGCAGCATTCGCATTGCAATGAAGCTTTGAATATATCTGCAAACATCCAGCTTAGGTGGGTAAGGACAATGGCAATAGAATTGGGGAGGAAGATTGGCCTGGAAGATTCAGACTGGAAGAGATAGGTCTTGACATCTTCCTTGTTTTCCCAGAGCTCAATGCGCTTCCACCCCTTTATGCATTAATTTATCATCGTAGGTGAAACAAATCCACCCTGAATAATTTTTCTTCCAATTCAAGTTTTCGTTTTAGTTTTGGTTTGAGTAAGGAAAGTTTACGTTAATGCGCGCTCGCATTTGGAGAAATTCGTTAAGGGATTGCGATCTAAATGTGGAAATAATTTATCAGATGAAAAGTTAACCCGAAGGTAGATAGTTCGAGACTCGATTCGCTTCATTCCGTTCTCATCCAGGGTTGGTGGTTCTTATCAGAAAATTGGAATTGGAAATATTAAATAGGAACTTACCTCCTTGGTGCAGTCCTTTTCCGAACGAGCGATCGCCGAAGGTGTACTATCCTCGTCCGTCCTTTCGCCGATCGCCGGACGACCCGAACTTTGGCACGCGCGATTTGTTTCAACTTCTCCAAGTTGTTTCCGCGTCCACGGTCAGCCATTACGCGATGCCGAACGAATCAATGTTTAATCAACAAGAACAACATAGGTACATACACATAACTGATTTTACACACTTTGAAACTTGCTCGACCGTTTGCACGAATTCCGCCCGAATTTCTGAATAGATTGAATCTGTAACAAGAGAAATCATTTTGTTAATTACATATTTGTGCAAATCCTAAGCCTTTCTTAAACCTAGGTTCAAACATATTGCAATTAATCAATGTCTTGAGCAACACCTTAGTATATTTAGGCAGTTCTTCGCACAGCTTCTCAAGCTTGGCAGAAACACGCAAATCAGAATCTGCATTATTGGACTTGAGATGTGTGCCAAGACACGTAGGGTGGCAGGGGGTCTAAGAAGCACTTGTTATATTCCAGCAGCTGCTAGCGCAAGACATCAGCCTAACGTAATGGTAATGTAACCGCGACCACACACGGTAATGGAAATCGCAAGAAACCCTTCCTCGCCTTGAAGAGCTTCTTAGTTCAACTCAACGTCAAAGTTTCTTATTTAAATTAAAAATGCAACATTCCCTAAAGCAAATTAAGTAAAATTACTTAAAATCTGTACATACAAATAGCAAAGACACAGAGGTGCTTATTTTTTCTCTTGTTTTTTAAGCATTTTTAACACACAAAAAAGCAAACTTAAGCAAACATTTATTACAAGCTGTGGATTTACAAGCAAACATCAATTTTTTACTTCCCTTTCAACGTTCGTTGTTAGTTGAGAAATAGTTTTAGTTAATCCTGTTTAAATGTTTAAAACACAACTACTACTCGTACTACTGAGTTAAAAAAAAATTCGCAACGATTTCGCGTCAGCAGTCAGCATAAAACTGACGCGGCGGGTGCGTCCGCAGGGGTTGTAAAATTTTCGCGCGTTGCGAATATCTGGACGGCCGCCCTTTTTACAGGCGCGAAACGCATTTGCGAAAATGAAAAAGAGCGCTGCCAGCAGCCAGAGGCGAAAGAATGGAAGCGCGAGCGAGCGCGCAAATGAAAGAGCAAAAAGAATACGGCGAATGAATGTGCGCGCCGTCCATATCTACCCACACATTCAACCCTTGCCGACGAGCAAACACCGCCACCGAGCTCGCTTGTGTGTATGTGTCTGTGCCTGTTCCTGTGCCATAGCGTATTTGCATATGCAAAATGAACCCTTTTTACTGGCCATCTTTGTGTGGGTTCTCTCCGGGCGTAATTCACCCCACACAGTGAGGGCGAATGTAAAGTAAAACAAAACGGGCACACCAAGCGTTTTTCGCTACCCCTTCGTCTGCGCATGCGCATTTACCGTTTCTTTTCACCCGGCCATATATCCATGCAGCTCGTCCTTGCTTTTTGCATAACTTTCCGCCTGAGCCTGCGCTTGCGCATGAACAGTAAATCCATAATTTATTTATTTATGTTACTATCGCCTAAACAAAAAGATCTATTCATTAAGGAACCGCACCTTACCCTTCGTGGTTCTGGTGCTCATCTTGGAAAAGACGAGGAAGGAGAGGAAGACGCTTTCCTTCCTGCCGACCGCTAGTGCACGTCTTTACTAACCGAGAATCTGCCATTAATTTATTGTGAGCGTCGATGGAAATTGATGAAGGTTTCATTAAATTTTCCGCAAACCGCCGCTATTCGCTCGAAATGCGCTCTCATCCTTATCCCTGACTCCCCCATAGTTGCCAGCGCCTCCACAGCAAAAATCTACCAGTACCCAACATCCAAAGGGAAAATGTTTTAAAAATCAATACCTGATCAAACTACGTAACCCTTGTGTAATTTGCAAGTTTTGCTGCTTCTGCAACATTGCGTCTTACTTACTTAAATATTTACACGTTAGATAATATTATCAATGTTTGACGAGCAAAGCATGCCAACCGAGGCAAGACGAGACGGAGACGAACCAGGGCAAGGCAAGACATGCATCTTCGCTCTGAGGTTTCGATTTTCTTAACGATGCTAACGACTTGAAGTATGGTTCGCTTTCCACGCCTGGGTGTAATATTGAATATCACGTATACGCTCTTTACTCAAACTAAAGTAAACTCCAAGCAAGTTCAACTGGATAGAACCTAAATTAAATTGAAAACCAAATAAAATCTAAGCGCTTCTAGTGCGTAGCGCCTACGAGTAGTTAGTGGGTCCAAGTTATAAGTTATTTACATTGCACGTAATTATTCATCTGCGTTGCAAATGAGTTTTATCTTCAAGTAATTAAAACTTTCGGGCGTCGTGGCTGAGTTTGAAAGTTGCTGAGTGGCAGAGGATACACGGCTATGCACTCGGTGCACTTTCAAGCAGGCCAAGGCAAGGCAAGGCAGGGTAAGGCAGGAAGGAAGAAGAAGAAGCAAGCGAGTGGTGCAAAGACGCTGCTGGCGGCGCTGCGCTGCAATATATAACTCAATATAAATGCAAATATCGGCGGCGGCGGCGACGTTGGTGGAGGCAAGGAAAATGAGGAAAATGGCAGAGCAAGGGGCGTGTTGCTAAGACGACGTGCTTTTCTTCTTAGCGTTCGTTTTGCGCGCTCGCGCTCCTTGCAGGCAAAGTTCTCGCATTTCCTATTTCCGTCTAGCCAACCGAGCCGAAGTAAGTTTATGCGCGATGAGGCACCTACGTCTACGTATGGATCTTAAGAGCGAGGCTGGGACGAGAAAAGCACGCGCGCTGCTTTTGCAAACAACCATTAAGTCTTACGCTTGCGAGAGGCGGCCGCCACCCTGCCACCCTGCCTGTCTGCCTGCCGGCGCATACATTCTATAAGCTACGGCTCTATAAGGAATGGAAAATTAAGTATGAGGATGCTTAGATAAATGTTTATTTTGGCGGCCGGCGGTGGCGCACCAAGGCAAAATTGCCTAGAATTTATGAGACACTTCCAAGACCTTCTAAAGATTTAACGTCGGTTACATCTATTTTACCAAAACATTTCATAAATTCCGAATTTAATGCCGAATTTCGTAAGAAATACGCTGGCTTTAAGATCTGATTTGTAAATAATTTAAACGTTAATTAAATTACGTTACATTTGACGTTTGAAGGAATATCTATGGGGCGGGTGTGCGTTAATGTATTTCTAGGTTGTACGCGATGTGTCTTCCTGCTGGTTCCCTGGGGGCCTGCGACATATACGGCGGCGGCGGTGGCGGTGGTGTGAGGCGCCTGAGCGTCTTGGCGTGTTCGTTGGGTTCGTTTGTTCGTTCGGCTGCGCTAGGTACGCGCGCTGCAAGCATTCGAGCATCCCGCGACTGAAATTACATCTCTCAGGGCGCGCGAGCGAAGCTTTCAGGCATAAATAATGACAGGCAGGAGTGCGGCAGCGGCAGCGGCGGCAGAGGCAGAAACGCTGAAGCTGGCGGTGGTGTGAGTTGATGAGAAGGTGGATTCTGCACAGCAGGCACCAACACCATCGTCTCCAAGCAAGCAACGAGGCGAAAGCAAACTAAGTATTAAGGCACTCCTCGTTGCAAGCACGAAGAAGAGAAACGAAAGGATGAGATGTTAGGTATATGCGTATAAAATGTTCCAATACTTTTTGTATTTATTTCTTGTATAAATACACAAACATTTTTTCAGATTGAATTGTAGATACATATTTGATTGCAAAGAGAAAAGAGAAAAGCGAATGAATGAACAACTGAACACACGATCGCGACGGCGGCGCTCGCGTAAATTGTAAATTCTCAGAGGTATTAATCTAACTTAGCGTGGAAATTCAACTCCTGCGACTCGAGATTAGAGCTTTAATATATTCCGAAAACTTCGCTGCCACCGGCTGGGCTGGCTGCCTGGTTATAGTAAATGAAGGAGGCAGCTCACCCACCGCCACCGCCACCCAAGCCATGTCGCGTCCTCAACATGGGGATGCTAATGCTATATGTCATATTTTTCTTTCATCTCAACTTCGTCGTTGCTTGTCGTGTTTCCTTAAATTACCACTGACAAACTTCTTGAATAAATTAACGTTCAATTAAGTACGAACTCGTAAGTTCATCTCAATATAATAAAGATTTTGCCACTCTTTTCAATGAAAACTTTAAAGAAAGCGCCATTTTATAGATGTAGGTATGTATTGCACAATAGATGTAAATCAATAGCGGTTGTGAAATGGGGTGCCAAATGCAGAGCAGAGGGTTGGATTGAAGTGAAGGTTGCAGTGGATGCTGCGAAGGGTTGTAAGATGCAGGTCGCTTACCTCCATGTTTGTTCTGTTCTGATTTGCTCTTGATGAATACGAAAATGTCGGCTGATAATTTTAATAAACTAGTAACTAATTAATTAATTAATTCACCACAAAAACTAATTACAAAAAACAAACATTCATTACCACGAGAGACGCGAATGAAGTACGAAAGTGTCTGAGGTGCACGCGCGAGAACCGAAAGCAAACTGATTGGAAAAATACTGTAAAACTACACGATGAGACAAGTTTGTGATAAACTAGTTCAAAGTACGGATTTTGATATGATTTCTCACGCGACTTGCATTTGAATTTCAATAGCGATCTAGAGAAGTAAGGAACTCAGATTTCGTTCGTTCTCATAACCCGATAGCAGTCCAGCGGTCAAGAGCGCGCTCTGAATATTCCTGTATTTCTAGATTTTACGAGTTTTGATTCTCATGAAATCAAGATTTGATATCAAAGACCTCAAGGTGACGCAATGGTCAGTCCAGAAGGGACGCTCGCCGCGGACCTGTCCTACTTGTCTGGACGTCGACTGACCACTCACTCTACAACTCTCAATTCAATACATACTCATACATTCATTCATTCGTAGACAACTTGCAAGATACAAGTAGTTTTACTTCTTAAACTTGTTTATCACCCTTCTTACATCTACTCTAAAATCTTATACCTTACAATATAACTTACACCAAGAACTTAATCTTAATTTTCAGTTGAAACTTTGATTTTCCACTGCAATTATTTAATAATTAATATAAAAATAAATAAAATTCATTACGTATTGAAATTGTAAAAATATATTCGTGTCTGAAGCGTGTGGAAACCCTTCAAGAAGTGTGTCTTAAAACCTGTTATCTACCTGTTTTTTACACACCTTGACAACCCTTCTTTCTTCAATTCAACTTATCAACCCTTTCCTTAGTCAATTGCTACATTTACGTCAATTTCTATTAAAGGTATCCAATAATTCAACGCACAATCAAACGCGTGCTTACAAGTATTTCAATCTAGTTCTACAAGATTTTCAGGTTCTTATGACACTTTCTCATGAAAAATACATTCTCAGGCTGAATGAACACTCGTAAACTTTTATAAAAAATAAATATGTTCATTTTCAGTTTGTAGTGCACCACTGCATAGCTTACATCAATTCTTTTCTCGGTGAAATTAATTATTAAAGTTTCTTAAAGTACGAGTATGCTAGAGTGATAAGTAAGTGCATGTGCAAGTTATGCAGGGAATAATCAATGCAAGAAGTGCGGTTCCTTCAGGAACAATACGCCCGAAGCTTGAGCAAGTGCCGAAGACAATTACGTACGAACGTGGTGGAAAACTTGCGCGCCTTGCGCGTCTCTCGCGCACATCGTGCATCGACAAACAAACTAATCATCTAAGAAGAACCAGCCGGCTGGCGGCTCTTTGTGCTCAACCTTATTGTCTTCCCAATAGGCAGGCGTCTTCGCCTCGACTGTCATCTCTCCGCATCGCATCGCAGCGTTACATCTAAAGAGTATACACATCTAAAGTAAAGTGAAGCCCGAGTTTCAGCCCCAGACGTAGACGCCATGCACATAATACACCCATCCCATCGTCAAAGCAAAGCATCTTCTGGAAGGAGCGTGAAGCACTTCGCTTCTCATTACATTCAACCACGCACGTAGCGTTCGCTTGGCAAAATTGGAAACATGCATATATGAGTGAAGAAGAAGGACGAAAGGAGCGAGAAGACGATAGTCATCGCTCCGCTTCCTTCAAGTGGAGCCTTTGTGCGCGCTCGCGAAGGCTTTGCAAGGCATCTTTGCATGGTAACGACTAGATAATGTAATCTAATCGTAAGACTTATTATGAAAGCGCCTCCCCCACAACCCCACAGCGCCAGCGCCAGCGCGCGGTGCGGAAGAACGACGATGCTTTGTGTGCGCGCCTTTGTCTCACGCTCTTTGAAGAAGATGAAGAGCCTTGCAAGATGTTCTCCTTTTACACAACAACCTATTCCCGCATCCATTCAGAGAAATCTATTCAATTGGAAATTATTTCACTCTTAAGGAAGCGAACCGCCAACTGAACAACAAACAATAGATGGTTATTTTAGCAGAAACGTAATGTGAAAATGTTTCGAATGCCTGTCGGACCCTGGCTCAGAAGCATGCGCTGTCAATATCTCGGAGGAACTTTCGCCGGGGTGGAAATAACGAGCCGACGACTCAGATTTGAAAAGCGTGCCTTGCCCAAAGTGGCAAGAATTTCAATTAGATGCCAACTTCGTCGAGAAACTTCTCGCTTCGCAGCATATATGCCAGCCAAACCCTTACAAACTCATCTTACTCTTGCAGTAATTAATCAAAAACTCTTTCCAAATACAACATTTGATGATTTTTTTCTGAAAAACTCTAAACTAATCTAATAATCTAAGTTCGTAAGTAGGAAATGTTAGTTAAACTTGGTAATAAATTGTGAATAATTCAAGCTACATGCGCAAGTGCACGAATACAGTAAACTTGTTTGCCTTGCCTTGGCTTGGCTTGCGAAGATTTAACGAGCATTTTAGACATACAGCCGCCTCCTCTCCGCCGCCGTCCGTTCTTGCGCTGTCCGCCGCCCCCCAGTAATGGGCCCATTAAAATCTCAGCTTTTAGATGCTTCATACGCTCGCATGCACAAGCCGAAGAGATCGAGCGAGGGAGACGACGGAAAACTATAAAACATACACCGCCACGGCCACCTCCGCCGTCACACAGCTAAATGAATCTCGTTCGTAGCAAATAGCATTCGCGCACGTCTCGCTCTTCTGCATAAAATACGAAATAGTCTCTTCTAAGGTAAGGCGCTCAGCGCTCAGAAAAGGGTTACGTTTCATTAGGGTCCTTCCTGCAAGCCATTATTGGACTTGAAACATTCCATAGAATACATACATACATGTAGGTAAGTATACACAAGTACTTTGCTTTTTGCTCCAAGGAACGTAAAGTAAAGCAAAGTAAAACAAAATAAAGCAAATCAACCGAAATAAGCTGAATCGTAATGTAGGCAAACACAAACACAAACATGGCCAAAATGGAAGTTGCAGGGGGTGAAAAGATGCGGGAGATGAGAAGAACAAAAGGGTGGCAAATGCATCATGGCTGCAGATGGGACCTTCCTATGCGAAACTAGTATTTTGGTTTGTTCAAGACGGTGCGGCGTGAGGGTGGCAGACGTTCGTTGGAGAAACAAGGGAGGAAATACAAATGAGTTCCGCTAGGGGGTGCCCTCCGCAATAACGCAATATGGAAGCCATTAAAATCCTTTTCGCTCCTTCTAAACGTCCCTAATGATGATTTATTTACTCATTCTGGGGCTTAATTTAAAATCCTGTCTTATAAACATTCGTCTTACAGCTGAAGCTTCTAGTTTCTTGTTAAGGAACTGGAGTGTGAGTGTTATAACTCAAGACGTTTGAATTAATGAGCTACGCGAACGAAGCTGTTATTAGGAAACTGTAGTTGCGGCAGTGGTGGCTGTTCGGTTCGGTTTGCAATTGGAGAAACGCGGAGGAAAAGAGGAGACTGAAGCTTTTGTGCGCCTTGGAGTACTCCAAGATGTAGGCGGTGGCGGCGGCGAGGGTGGTAGAGCAAAGACGCATTTGCACGTCGCGGTTTTGCCTTGCTAAGTTGCGCTCGCGCTTGCGCTGCCTACGGCTGTCACACATCTGACGTTTTCAGTGAAAGGTATTAATGCCGTCTGCCTCCCAGCTGCGAAATGAACCTCTCACCCTTCTCCCCATCCACCCTTTCAGGCAACAGCGTCTTACAATAAATCTCAACGCGGCGAAGACGCAAAACTCTCCGAAGAATGGATTTAATTAAACGTGGAATTGAGCTTGGTCTTGTGCATACGTATGTACGTGGGGAAATGGTGGTTACATAAGACGCGAGGGCGCTTCGCTAATGTAATGGCGGACGAACGCGCGGAAGACGTTTACTTTGACTTTCAAGTTATAATATATTCTAATTGAAGCTTGGGTAAACGTTGTACTTGTGCCTGGTTGGCAATCATCTTGGGCGCGGCACGTCTCAGACTGCATGTACGCTGGGAATGGCAACAACGGCGCGACAGGACAGAAGCGAATACGCAAGAGACCAAGGATGCAATCTCTTGTAAATGTTCCGAGTAATTGTCTTTCAAAGCGCGATGGATTAATATTAATGGTTTTGCTGATGTGGAAACGTCTTGTATGTTCTTCATCTAACTAAATAACTATTTACATGCTATGTTAAATCCACATTACCTACATGTAACCTTAAGAAAATCAAAAAATATAGAAAAATTTGTGCGTGATGTAGGCAACCCACTATACACCTTTTTAAAAAAATTCATACACAGTGTTCGTCGTAAATCTAACTAAGTGCACCTAATTGCAAGGAACACACAATATGAAATTTACAAAACCATTAATAAATTAAATTGTTCCAATCGTTAATTTCATTAAACATTCTCATTAAAATGAAGTGCAAATTGAAAACATTATCGAACAATGTTTCTTTCATTTTAATTGCGAAATAGTATCACACACGATAGTTGTTTACTTTATTATCGTACAATATTAAACCAATAATACTTAGGGAAAGTAGCCGTCCGGTTGGTGGCAAGTTCGGTGGCGGTGGAATGTGTGAGAGGCGATATTAAATAAATTGAATAGTTGCTAGCGAAATAGACCTAATAAAACAGCGAAAATTTCCGCCGCAAGAGAACAACATGCGAAAACATGTGGCGCGTTTGTGACGTTCGCTTAATTAAATTTCAGCCGCCGCGCTGTCCACGTGCATTTTCTATTAATTAATTAATTAATTAAAACTACTCGCGCGCTCCAGCTCGCGCTCGCTGTGCCATCCCACATGCCCGTTACATCATTTTATTTGCGCCCGGCGATAACTTTATTTCCAGCCTTCGGAAACAAATCGCGAATACCAAACAATAAATTACAATGCAGCTTGGACTTCAATCACTTGCGGCAATTATGCCTCGTATTTAATTAATTCATACGTATTCTAATTAACTTCTCGCCATTTTAATGCGAATCCTAGCATTAATAATAATATTCCCGTATAAATTATTATTATCGTGCAACCTTAAAATAAAACAATATCAACTTTAAAAATACATAGTAGATTTCTCCTTAAACTTTGGATTTAACCATCGTTTTCATACACTCAGTTCCGCTAGAACTTTGCAGAGGGCGCGTGAAGTAAATTTCCTGTAATTTATCCCATAAACCCTTAACGCTAGAATCTAAGCCGTACAGAATCGAAAAGGTAAAAGGGTGAAGACCAGTCTGAGATATATATCTGGTCTTACTAAGCTTTCGCTTGCACATAAAAAGGGTATAAAGAAATGAAAGGGTGAACTTGATAGGGACGCAACGCAGCACTGCGGACTGTGCCGATTCAATTAGAAAAAGGCCTAAAAACCTTGAGCCCTGACTGGTTTTTTCAAAGGCTTAGAAAGACTTAGAAAAATTATGCAAATTGCGTGTCGTTTCATCACGATCATCCCAGCTTTTTAATCTTCTTTTTTGCTCTCAGACGTGTTGCGCACTTTTAGAGGCTTTTTAATTGAAATGTATAATCGCTTTTAACAATTAGCTTCACCTGAATGATTAGAATAACGTTGCAATGAAATTACGTGTAAAAGAAGCGCTAAATACGAAGTAATTTTTCATTTAACATTCCATTGCATTCCGTTGCTGTTTTCCACTGGAAAACAGCTGCAGCGCATTGAAAGAGGGACGCAAGTGAAGTGAGATGAACGACGTGTTTGTATTGATAGTTAATCGACGTGCGAAATTCCAAAGCCTTTCCCCCGGCAGCATACTCATCACTCTCTTTCATTCGCCTCGACAATGCGCAGTTATCTCTATGCAACGAGATCGATGACAAGTGCCATTCTTGAAATACTTTTCCCCATTGGCGTCATCACTCAGTCTGTTCCTTTTCTTCCTGGTTGCTGCCGGCTTTTTGCATCATAACTATTGATTGGCGGCGCTACTGCTGCCGCTAACGTCTAAGTATTACACGAGTAAGAAGTCATTAATAAGCGTGCACCAAAGAAACCCGCATGAAGTTGCAAAGACAACACAACAACGCTGACGATAGCGCTTGCGCCACGCTTGTGCTTGATAAGTTGATATCGCGGCGCTGCGACGCCGTAAAAAAGTGATTAATGACTTTAATGACTTCTTGCTTCAACTATTTCAAAGGCACATGCCAGCCTCCCAGCCAAAGAGACGAAAGACGTCGACGGTATTCAATGAGAAACTTTGCCTTTGCTTCGCTGGTTGGCTGCCACCATGATAAAAGACGACGACGAGAAGAGGGCTTGCGGTTTCCATAAGAAATGTCTATGATATTTGTCTTCCTTAAAGACAAGAAACTTTAACTTTTTGCCGGCATGGCAGTCCTTTGGGTAATTTAATACTGGATGGCAATAAGAGTTTAATTGTAAGTATGATAGGAAATTCCTGCAAAGTCAAAGTAGTCAGCGCCGTTGTTGGCGTAATAGTTGCTTAATGTGATAATTACGCAAGTGACGTTTAAGTGATGAGTGACATTAGTGCGCTCCTGCAGCCTGCCAGTCTTCACGAAACTATTATATTTAATCCCCGCGTCCTCCAGTTTTCCACTTGCTGTCTGTGTGCGAGGCACAAGTAGTTGCCATTTTCTGCGCTGCAGCGTACGACTGCTTAATGATTCGTTAAGTTGAATTATAAACGCTGGCGCTAGCGCTGGGCTCCAGCTTGCTATTCATCCTCCTGCTCTTCAAGCTGAGCTCTTGCTCCTCCAGCATTGAGGAATCGATTCCTCAACTTTCATTCCTTGCTTGCTTGCTTGCGACGTATATTTTCTGAACGCGTCGCGTCGTTAGCCGGGCTCTTCAATCACCGCTTTCTTCAGACGGGAAGCTCGTCCTGGCGGGCGTTTTAGATAATTGCTGCGATGTGATTGTGTGCTCCTGGCCTGGATGATATCGCAAGACGTTCGAGGAACGCGCGCCGTTCACTTACGCTTCATTTGCCCCGCGATAATGGCACGCTCCCGAAGTGTACACACATCTCGAACGAAACTTACGCAATTATCGAAGTAATCAAAGTGCGATATTCTAATAATTATCGCCGGAGCTCGTAGATTACACGCTGCATTTCTATGTACCGCATTTATTTAGGTGGTCGTGGCTGACAAGACACTGCGGTGGGGAATGAACTTAAGTTGAACTTAAGATGCTATTATACGTCTAATCTTACCTTCGACACATGATCTATAAGCAGTGATGTCTAGATTTAAAACATTTCACTAAAATAGTTGCAGAGTTTGAAGAAAATAAGGAAAATAACACTAAAACAAATCTGACACACTCTTTACTGTAACATTCTACGCGCTAATAAACTTGACATTTGACAACTTTCTAGAAAAATGTATATAGGTTATGGATGTCATCAATAGAGGGCGGGCTGAAAAATAACTTAAATTGCTCATTGTTTTATTCATTGCCGTAACACACATATAGTGAATATTATTAATAATATTATATTCATACTGTTAATGTTTGGAAGAATATTCTATTCGTCAGCCCTATATTCGCCTTTTTCATTTGTGCTTTTGCGATATACCATATCGATCCAGGGAGGAATCGGCTTTCTGTGATCACGTCGCATCTCGCCTTGACGTGGTGCTTCTTCAGCATCATCAGACATGCTGAATGATTCCTGAACCAGGACCATCAGTACCAATACCAGTAGAACTTTGGAAAACATGGTTGTTTGTTGTTAATAGACACTTTTTTGTGACTCAATGTCTGAACGTTGTTGCAGCTTTTATATGAAATGCTAATCAATTTTCGTGATTTAAAATATTTTAATGGTATATTCATGCACAGCTATCTAGTTTGCAATAAATATTTTACTTATATTACATGCAAAAAAATACATTAGGTCAAAAAAAGAATACGAAAAAAGGAATTTTGCCGCCCTAGGCTATAGGTATATCAAGCCTACAGGTAAATCTTACCCTGTATTACTCTATAAAAAAAACTGATGTATTATATATATTTTCTTTATTCTTTATTATTATTGTAGAATCGATTGAAAGTCAATCACAGGTCAGAAAAATCAAAACTGGCTCTTTAGTAAATTAGGACAATCAATATCTTCATCTGCGTCAGCCTGAGAGTGAATCTTAGCTTAAGTCGCTATGGCCAGGACCTGAAAATTGGTGATAAGACGTTCGCAAAATAAAGCTACATCCGGGCAACACAATGCACAATGTGCTACAATAAGTGTGCGCTTGATTGTACGCAACAAAGTATGTAGGTACATATGTACCTATTAGTCTTACTGAATATTGTAACTCTATATTATTATTGAACACATCGGTGAGCTTCTATTAAATCACATTTTTGCGTTTCACAGAATAGGCGAAGAACATTTCGGAAATTACCTAAGTCTAAAGCGTAACGACATGAGGTACTTCTTTTGTTATCTTTAAAGTAGCCTTTAATATCATATTAATTTTTGTTTACTTATAGAATTATGTAGTTTGCTATTGTTTTAAAACTTTGTGCAAATCAGAATGATTTTTTTGAATATTGTTGGTTGTTTGGATCATTTTACAATACAATAGGTAAGGGGTTGCGAACCTTTTTAGGTGCGCGTGCCAAAAACACCAAACATTTTTTATTTTTACTGACTAACGTGCCAATTCAAAATAACATAAGTAAAAAGTATAATAATTAAGCAATAACAAGATTGGCTTGCGTGCCACAA
>NBZA01001362.1:6244-19241 GCA_003054995.1 Aleochara bilineata
ATTTCTCAAAGTTCATTCCTCGTGGATCTCATAAGATAGCACATTCTGCTTCTATTAGTATGTTAGAAATCGGCGCGTTTAAACGGCCCGATGGCGCAACAGTTGTTGTTTTGCACAATAGAAGCTATAAGGCGCACAATACAGTTATTAGTGATGCTCGGCGAGGAAGTATTCACCTAACAATAGATCCAAAATCAATTAATACGATCATTTACGCATAAAAACTTTGAAAACTTTCCTGATACATTAGCGCCACCAGTGTTTGCATGCTGTACTATTTAGTATGTGTATTATAACCTGTAAAGCGGAAAAGGCTAACATTTAGTTGATTGTTATTATTAAAGAGTTTAATAATTAATGAGTGAAAATATGGTATCAGATATGGCGTATAGTATTGATAAGAAGCACGACAAATATCCGTTTTGTTTGGTCTGGACACCCATACCCTGCCTGACGTGGTTCTTCCCCTTGATAGGACACATGGGGATTGCTCTATCAAACGGGGTTATTCGCGATTTCGCAGGGCCTTATCATGTCTCCGAGGACCATTTTGCCTTTGGGCGTCCAACAAAGTACTACATGTTGGATCCCATGAAGTGCAAGAACGGGATCACAGGTTGGGATACAGGAGTGCAAGAAGCATCTGCTATTTATCAGCGGCGAATGCATAATATATTATGTGATAATTGCCACTCGCACGTGGCGACAGCATTGAATATAATGCAATACAATGGATCGACCAGCTGGAACATGGTCAAAGTTGCATTGATGTTCACTTTCAGGTCAAGATATGTGAGTTTTTGGGGATTTATTAAAACATGGCTGCCGTTTATCATATTTGCGATAATACTATTTGGCGTGTTATATGGACTCGTTTAATTAATGATTAATCACTGAAGTTCTCCATCAGAAAACATTGCATAGAGAAAGCTCCTGGTGATAAAACATGTAACTTTACCATTTGGGACTGAACAATACTGCAGATTGCACTGCAATTGGTTATTTGCATTCCGACAAGAAAATGCAGAAATTTGCGGATATTTATCGTCGCTGAAATGAATTCCTCGTGGGTTTCATCTAATATCGTCCTTACTGAGCCAACTAAAAGAAAATAATTAAAAATTTTAGCCAACTTTGATTATAAATAAATCACCATCAAAAGATTCTAAGCACAAATCACCGAAATGAACCGACATTGTGACCAAGGTACTCGTTACTTTTAGAGTCAACCTCCCAGATTTATTAGCGTTCATGACAAGTTCATTCGAAACGTTTTTCATTTTCTCAACAATGTTTTTGATGGTTTTAAGGCTGGGCAATTGTATAGAAACCTAAAATTTTCAAGTTAATTGATTATATTAATTAATTAACTAATAAATAATTAACAAACGTGAAAATCTGTGTATTGGGGTTCCTTGTAATCATTCCAGTATTGTCTGGTTATTACATCTATAGGAATATCATTTGAACAATGACGAACTAAATCGGATTCTTCTGTGGTCTAAAATAAACATAAATTGCTTAAAATAATACAAATTTAACAAGGAATTCTTACTTGTTCAATTACAAACGATAAGCAAGGTGATTCCTTATTTGTTAACTTGATCTTCAACGACTTTCCGTGGTCTTTAAGTGGAGCTAATGCCTTAACAAACGAATCTAAAAATGGTAATTTTAAAATACAGTTTTAAACAAACTGCTTAAATGTTCAAATACCAGTGTCAACTTCTATATAAATTTCGTTAAAGGATTCCGAAGCGCCAGCGAAGAGAAATTCATTGAAATAACTATTCACTGGCAGTTCACACCAAATGTAAGGTTGGTTTGTTCCTCCGCCGTCTTCAGCCGCGATGAAGTAAATACTTTTCTCATTTAATCTTAAAATGCAGTTCTGTGCTAGTCTGCCAATTCCACTCACGATATCTAAACAATAACAACATAAACATAAAAAGTGTTATTTTAAGTAAAATACCAATGTAAATCGGTTTTACTTACTTGTGAAATTGTTTAAGGCTGTTTGTTGTGAAATAATACATCGCAGCTTCATACTTTATGATTGGGGTATGTATTTCTACTTAATTATTGTAATAATGTAACTTTTCGAGTTTGAACAAGTAGCGGGTATACTTATAGGTTAGGTTCATATATTTGTGCAGGAGCCGACTACAAGTTCTTTAAAATTAAAGGTTTTTGCAGAAATCCATAAAGAAAAGACATAAATGCTATGAAACGTTACCAAATTTTTATTAAATATATTGTAATATAATAAAAGATAATTCATGGTTTCATTTCGCGAAAAATGGCCAAAATATCAAAAAACTATAATGTAATGTCCAATTAATTGTTCACACATTTAGTATGATTACAAAGAGTCAATAGTCCTAAACTGCAAACAATTTTAATGTACTTTATGGCAATAACGATAAATTATATAAACTGAAATGGAAATGATCAACATTTCTTTGGTGATATTGCATCTACATAGTCAAATATAAGAAAATTATATGTAACTTATTTTGTTCTATCAGACAGGCGTGCGAAATGTGCTTTAATTACCTATTTTGTGTTTAAAATCAACGTAGAGAAATATATATATATAAGTTGTTAATTAATTTGTAAGTATGTAACAAAAACGTATCTAAGAAAAAGTGTTAATGATATCTACGAGTATACGAATTATCTAGCGCTTCTTATACAGACAAGGGTTGAGGCTCACGGTTGGCAGGCCTTTCTTACTTGTGACATCGCGCGATTTCTTGAAGTCCATGAAGTAGAACAAGTTGTGGCTCAAATCCTTGTTAATATTTTGAAACCCAAACCGTTTCACAGCGTTTATAAAAGTGTCCACTTTGTCGAAACGGCTTTCCACCTCTGCTATTTTCAAAAGACCCCTGTAAAAATTACAAAATGATCATAAAGTATCAATGTATGCAGGGAAACATGCAATACCCTTTCTTCAAGACGCGATTTGCTTCTGCAATGTAGTCTTGCAAGTTGGTCCCCATTAAACTTAAACAAAACACTGCAATATCCACAGAGTTATTGCCCAAAGGTACTTTCGCCATATCACAAGCTGTGACTTTCTCGTTCGCTGCGACTAAATCAAACGAATGCACTTTCTGCTTCACAGAACTTGCTAACTCTGCATCTCCACAGCCAAAGTCGGCGACGATTAATTTATCAGATCTGTAAAAATAATTAAGAAACAACTTTAGTTGGAACAACACTAAGTTTAAAGTACAGCTTACAGCTTCTTGACATCTTGAATGATCTTCGAGAGTGGATTGAGCGGCCATTTCTTCACTTGCTGGCGATATCCTTCGTGATAAGCATTGAACGCGTCTGGATCTTGACGGAATAAGTCAACCGCTTCGTGGCTATCCTTCGTGTAAAGTTCCTCATTGATAATACGAAACCGCGCAGAGTTAAGTCTATTCGTCATGCGTGCTTTTAATGACGGACTTTTGGCAGTTTTTAGAGTCGTTTTACGTGGAGGTTGCGATTGCAAAACAAGACTTGCCCTTGCTCTTGCGCGTTTCTTAGAGGTCGCCTTGCCAGGACTCCCATTAAGAGTCTTCAATGGAGATTTCTTTACACCTTTAAGCGGAGATTTATTTACAATTGGAGCAGATATTGACTTCCTAGGAGAAGATCTATTATTCCGCGATGATTGATGAACGACTGCAGGTGCATTTGTACTTTCTTTCCCATTACTTTCCAGAATATCTTTCTTTCTGAACAGCTCCGCCACTTTCAGTTTAGATTTAACAACTCTTTTCAAAATTGCTTTATCTTTTTTCTTCTGTATTGGCGCATTTTTCTTGTCAAGTGGCGGCGAAGAAGTTTTTTTGGCTTCAATTTTGGGCAAAGGTCTCTTGGGAGACTTGGTTTCCTTCTTAGGGGTGGTTTCAACTCCGTTAGATGTAGGTTTTCTTGGCCTTTTAGGGGCAGCTTTCCTAATATTCTTTGTGTTTGCTTTAGGTGCAACTTTAGAAATGTTATTAGAATCGCCATTTAGTACTTTTTCTGGTGACTTTTTAAGTGATAACTTGGGTTTCTTCGGAGATACTGACACCTGTTTCAAGGGAGAATTTTTAGTCGGAGGCGGAGTTTTTAAAGAAGTTGTGGTTGCAGGTTTAAGTAAGTTTTTTGCCTTTTTAGGAGTTTTCAAAGCAATCGGCTTCACGATAACCTTTTTCTTAGAAATGGTCTTTGATACTTTGGACTTTGGAGATTTTGTGTTTCCGGCATTTTTGAGTTTACCCTTAGCGGCAGTTTTGTTTGGGGATGCTTTAGCGTCGCCTGCATTTTTATGCTTAAATGAAATGAGTAAACACGCATTAGATGACGCAAATGCAGGTAAATCATGCAACTAGGTACCTGTTTCACTTTCCTGGCCATATTGTGATCTATTATGCATTAATTTGTTTAAATTAATCCAGCGCAATGACTAGCACGACAAGAACGTGGGTTAACAACACATGGATATACTGTAACTGACGAAATCAAATCACGTGAATCGTTTGTGCGTTTCGTATTCGTCCATTCGTATATATGACCTTCAGATTGCAATCAAGGTAGTAAAAATAAACACGTAAATAACGTCTTGACACACAGCTGTGGCGTCGCTGCTGTGCTTTCTTATCATCATAAACAATATCCATTCTATATGTTTATAAATTTCATTGCACGAATAATAAATCATGTGTGTGTATAAACAGAACGCGGTTGATAACAACAAATATATATTTGTACATTGGAAGAACTAGATTAGAATAATAATGTGAAGCATGTTTGTATAACAATTCTAATCAAATTGTGCGCAACATCATTAGAAAAATGTTTGTTAGTGATGTAAAATGGGTCAGAATATTCGATGTGCCCGAGATAGCAAAGCACCACAAGGGATTCACAATCTATAAAGTCATATCAATGGTCAGTATTATTTAACATTATTACTTATTAACATTGATAAACACCAATATTACAGCTGTATCCTGAAAATTGCCCAGACGCAGTAACAAAGTTAACAGCATGGAAAAGATTTAACGATTTTAAAACCCTCTACAAATATATTAAAGCTTTACACAAATCTTTGAAAATAATCGAAGCTTTACCATCATTTCCGACCGCTTCATACTTCAAAAGGTGTTTGTTATTAACAATTGTATAATAAGGGAAACAATTCTTCTGTTTTAGATTTGATGATGGGGTAATTCAACAAAGAAAGGTTGCAATTCTTAGTTTGCTAGAGTTTATATCAATGCATTCCCAGTTGTTCACCAGCAATGTTTTTGTTAAGTTTTTTGAGGTAAAGAGACCTTTAAACGGTTATGAATTGTTTAATTTATTATAAGTATGTTACAGTCTAGTCAGAATCCATGTGATGGTGAAGTATTAGGCGATGAGTCTGATGACAACTGCACTCTTAGTGATGATGCTGACTCATTATCAACTGTTAGTAGTTCTATGATACATGTAAGCCAATAATGCATTACTTAAACAAGTAATTAATGTCATAATGTTCATTTTAGTTAACTGAAGACAGTAGTAAAATGGAGGACTATCCTATAAGTTTCAAATTATTTATAGGAGAGCTCCAGGTGTACAATTGTGAGTTGTTCGGGACGACACTAGGCAATGACCTGATTGATTCCGAGTACATCAACCACGCTGATTGTTTTTATCAACTTGCATCGGAAATTGAAAGCACACACCGTGAGTTCAAAGTCGCTTGGAAACACTACATGCAAGCGATTTATGTATTGCTGAAGCACAGTAAACACGACCGGAACTTTGATCGTAAGTTGACAGCGCGATACAAGCTGGAAAAGTACGTTATTCGTGTTGAGCGGCTTTACTATTTGAATTTATACGATAGTATTAAAGTTTATGTAAGTTCATGAGTCATAATCCATCGCCATTAATTGATATTCAATTCAATCTTGTTTTAAGATGGCTGAACAATTCGGCGAGCCATTTGCGAATGTTTTGTTGGCAAGCCTGAACAATCTACATTTGGATCAATTGTTCGACTTGCAAACTTACGAACCAACTACTGTATTATCAAAGTCATATCAAAAGAGCGATGATTTGTTGATGCGCATAGAGCTGGGCTCGTTCACACTCATGAACTACCAGGTAAAAACAATCCAAGATGGCAGCCGGCTTTATGACTCCGAAGATTTCATTTTGATTGCGAATCGTTTCGAGAACGATCAGAAATATGCGGCTGCGTACCTTAATTACAAAATGGCCTTCGGGGATGTGCACGATTACAGCGCGTTTTTAAGGCGCGAGCAAAAAGATTTAGCCTATTTGCTGCGGAACGAGAAGTATGTCTACCACAGGCACGAATTAGTGCCGAATGATAAGGAACAAAAGGTAATCACCGGCGAATAATGAGCTGAGCATGAAGATAATAAACCTACGCTTGCGAGTTTTATTTGCATTTTGCATGTGCGTCTGACCTTGACAGACTTGTTTTGGTTATTGTTGCACCGTATTGTTTCATTTTATTTTTTTACTAAAAAAGCAGATAATACCATAGTTGTGATGTGATTCAGGCGATGGACGTGTCAACATTTGGAAATACACGCAGGAGGAAGCATGGCGAGCTGTACAGGTACAAAATTATGGATATTCTTGGTAAAGATACGATGCTAGTGAGGTCGGAGGAAGGCGATTGTCGATATTTAATTAAAGTCAAACAAAAGTCAGTGACATTCCGTTACGATAGTTTGATATTTCCGAAGCATGTGCCTTATATGACCAAGTTACTCAGATGGCATCAGACCGAAGATGCAGTTTTCTTACTTTTCAACCATACCAAGTATGTCTTTTTCAAACCAATGTTTAGGTATACTCCTTAGTTACTATATTTATGTCTTGTCATAGAGCTACAACTTTAAAAGAATATTTATTAGCAATTACTGACAATGAGAAAGTACTGACACCGGAAAGTAATAACATTTCAAGCGAGGATTCTACCAGCGATGGGTTTACTTTCCTAGACGTGCCTAGAAGATCAGATTCGTTAGAAGAATCTGATGAATTCGATGTTACTGACAATGATGATCTTGACAAAATGGCGCCGCTTAGTAAAGTGCGCAAGTGGATTGCACAAATCGTACTCGCAATTGAACGTTTACACAAATGCGGCGTTTATTGCTGTGAATTAAGCATGGACGACTTGGTTGTTGATGAAGATGAAAATATTGTAATTGACTATAAGTGCGAAATTGGGGAGAAAAGCACTTACAGCTACACAGAGTACAAAAACGTCTTGGCACCCGAAGTGTACACGTTTGAACTTATCACCCCTGCGTCAGATTGGTGGTCGTTGGGTGTTATTCTCTACGAAATTCTTTTCGGACATGTAAGTTGCTAACTTTTGCTGTGTTTTCATTGAATTTTCTATTTGTTTCTCTCGCTAGTCCCTCGTGACGTTGAATCCTGATGGGTATTATTCATATCCGGTAGTAAAACTACCTAAAAACTTACCACAAGATGTAAAATCGATTATTAAGCAGGTATGAATTAATTAACAACATCATTCTTCGTACTATTGAATGTTATTTGCCATTTCAGCTTTTAATTGTTGAACCAAATCTGCGACTTGGAAATGCCGGTGCAGAACAAGTCAAATCACATCCTTTCTTTAACACGATAAAATGGCAAACACTTTAAAAATAACTTGTGAAACATTAATATTTAAAGAATTTATCGAATACACAGAAGAATTTTGAAACGTTAAACTAAATGCCTTTAGCGCCCCCTACCGTTGAAAATTCTAAACATAACCTTTTGCTTGTGTTTTCATTCTTTTACAGTGAACATCTGAGCTGATTCTATAGCTGAGGTAAATAATCTTGATTTATTTAAACAATCCATCACTAAAATGAACAATAATCAATTAAAAGATGTGTAATAGTTAGTGCTCTTTGATATAAATGATATATTAGTGCAATCTGAATTAAAGAAACAGTCATAAAAGTGATCGAAAATTCCTAACCTCTGAGGTTATATATTTTACAACTATTCTTGTGTGTTTAGGTCTTCTATTTGCTATAAACAATGGCCAAGTCAAAGAATCATACAGCGCATAACCAGAGTAAGTAATTTTACTTGGATTTTGTATTTGAATTTACTTGGAAATGCTAAACTTTTGGCATTTGCAGACAGGAAGGACCATCGTAATGGCATCAAGAAGCCAAAGGTCCCAAAGCACGAATCTACCTTAGGTGTAAGTACATCCAACATCAATGTGATTAGTTTTGTTTATCCTTGTGTTATTGTTCAGATGGATGCTAAATTCTTGAGAAATCAGAAATTCTCTAAGAAGCACAACCTCACCACAGCTAAGCAGCTAAAAGTAGCTGCTGAAAGGAAAGTAATGCGTGAGCAGAAAGCTGCCCAAAAGAAGTAGATGTGTATGATTTTTAAGTTAAATAAAATAAACTTATTATAAGTCGAAAAGTGTAATAGTATTGAGATCGTTTAAAATATTTATATAAAGGTTAGGGTTGCTTCAGTTTGCATGGAGCTAATTTACGAAACTTTGCAACTGTGACGCAGGCACTCGCTGGACGGGTACGCTTTTTGTTCGGTGATGATTGTGAAGTACTTGGTTGTGATTGAACTTCACTTGGTGCTAATTTCGGGATTCTGTATTGTGGTGTTGATTGTGTAGGCGTTCCTGGTGTTCCAGGCTGACTGGCACTCAAAAGCTGAAACAAATGAAAGTTTTCAAACTGTAGGCAACTTGTTGCGCCTATACTGCAATACTTACATTGGAAATATTTGCATCAGCTGTAGTATCATCAACATTCAACCCGTACTGACGTGCTTTATCCCTGAGTTGTTCGTATTCCTGGACAATTGCCCCTTGATTTTTGAATTCATTCCTGAGCTTGACGTTTCTCGCCTTTTGAGCGTCCAGGTGACCATTCATCTTGATCATTCTTTGTGACAGCTTTGTGATGTGGTCTTGATATTTTCGGTTTTTCTGTTTAACGTGCACTAATTCACTCTTCGTAGTGCGGAGCAAGATACCCAGAGATTCAGTATCCTTGTTCAGAGCATACATTTCATCAGCTGTTTGCTGGACATTGGCAATTATTCCTTTTACACCGTCCAACTGCGTTTGGTCTAACTTCAATTGTTGCCTCTTTTTTAATAGTTCATCAATATCATCCAGTCGCGGTAATTGAGTTTTTATCTGACTTTCAAGAAGTAAATATCTTTGATGGTCCACATCAATATCATTCTTAATCTTGCTGTACGTCTCTCTGTGTAAATCAAACAAAATTATTAATATTACTCAAGATTCTAGAACCTTTTACTGTTATGTATGTACTTAAATACTGTTCGTTCCTTCTCAGCCTTTAAACATTTTTGTCTATACTTCGCCACAACCTTATCTTTCATGGACAGTTCAAAATTAAGTGTGTCTAACTGAGCCTGCAAGGTTACTGCGTCTCCAACAATATTTTCAGTTGTAACAACACTGAAATACAGTTTGTGGATTGTCGAGGAAGTTTCTTTGTGTCTGCATTGAGGGCAAGTGTGTGATCTGCAATTCAATTCATTCATGTAAGTAGTTTTACAATATTTACATTATTTTCTTACCGGCTGATCCATCTATCTAAACAATTATGATGGAACAAATGCCCACATCTTGTTGATGAAATATCTGATGTCGGGGTTAATAATTCTGAACAAATTATGCAAGTAATATTCATACTGCGGAAATATAATATAGCTTATAATAATAAAGGGAAATTATGTTCAGAACATTGCAACTCTCAGACGTCAGAGTAAAATAAATGCCAAACATAGCACTCTGACTAGGTTATATCACACTTTAGCGGCAGAAAATAGTAGTAAAGACGAAATAAGACAAGGCGTATAACTATTAATATGTATTATTACCATATACATGTTCAATTTGTTAATAACAAAAGTTTTATTTAAACTGGTGAAGAATTTAAAAGCGGCGGTTCAGGTAAACTAAAAATGCATCCCCTAATGCAAGGTCCCATGGTGTAATGGTTAGCACTCTGGACTCTGAATCCAGCGATCCGAGTTCAAATCTCGGTGGGACCTTCTTTTTCGTTAATTGTTATTAAACTTTTATCAAAAATTAATCTTTTTAAATTAAATAGACTGGTATTTAAGTACAAAACTAGGGAGTTGTTTAATAAAATACGTAAAATTTAAACTAATATAAATACTTTATTCACAGTTTCATATCACAGATATTGGATTTCGATTAATAAATTAATAATTATAAAGTTTTCATTGTAAATCTCCAGATAAAAATACTCTTCTATATAATTGTGTTGTAAATATTGCTTCTGGAATCATGAGCATGCTTATATCACAAGTAGATGAAACGAAATATATTGTCAGGTACAATTAAATATTATTCTTTCTTATGCGAATAGAATTCGAGATCAATACATGTTTCAAATAATTTAGTATCACACAAAGAAGCATGTGTAAAGCATGCCCATAAATATACATTTTCACTAAAATACTAATTCATTGATGGTGTATCAAAGCAACTGAATTATATTTGTCTTTAGAACTCTTTAATTAGATTGTCATCCCATTAGTGAGTTGTTATTAACTACAATATACTCATATATTGCTGAGAGCGATTTATTGCAATGGAATGTTATGTATATTAATGATAATTAATTAGGTAATCGCATTAACTTCATTAGAATCTCATGGCTAATTAAATATTAGAACACATTTAAATAATCATATGCGCAGAATCTTGTATTGTGATTGACGACTCGTAGTAAGCAATCTTTGACCTAAATTTAGAAGACTTTAGAGAAGTTCTATCATAAATGAACCTGATTGAGATTAAAAAAGCAAATCATAATGGTAAAAATAATATAAAACAATGCAGTGGTATGAAAATTTCAAAATGGTCTGTTTCTAGAACAAAATCTTTGTCTGCGAAAAATCCAACGAGGGATGAAGTAAAGAATCGACTATAAAGAAAACAGTGTGCATGTTTCAGTCTTTTAAACTTTAAATAATAATCAGTTGGTTGTTTATCTATTCTCACAGTGACATTAAATCTGAATTCATTCCATAATGGCGAGAATCCCCTCAAGGCAAGATTCTTAGTACGGGTCTGTGTCGGCAACCCAGTTAGTTACACAGGTCACCGCTAACAGTGCTGCTGTCGCGGGCGCATTTCATTTCATTTCCTAGCAGGAGTTTGTTGGATCATGGCCATTGAACGCCAATATGAGTTCAATTTATTACTACAGATTTAACTCGGAAAGTAACTTGGATTATACAGTCGTACATATTGATAACTGATATACATGTTGAAATCATAAAGTCAACTCAGGCCATTACTCGCTTCGTGAAAACATGAATTAACTGCCGTCCCATTGTTCAAATCGTTTACCTTGTAATATAACATTCATTCATTCATAAATTGCATATAACTCTACAAACTAATGGGATATATAATCTTCATTATCATTCTTATTTGAGTTTTAAACTTTGTGTGGGAAGCTTCTCCAACATTTCAATTTTACTCTTGTTGATTGATTGTTCCATAAATATTGGGGAAGCGCACCTAATTGTAAGTCTAAGATATTTACAGTGTATGAATACGTGAAACTATAAATCAGTTGCCTTTGATTTCTTACACAGAAGCATAGTTTTTAGTCTTCTTCTTGAAGTTTGCGCATAGCAATTGCTTACTCACTGCATGGTAGTTCTTAACATACATCAACATAATAAAATACCAGTGACTTCTCAGTATAATAAGACTTGCATCTCGGCGTATGAGATCACACATTATCTTCAGAAATTCATAATTCATTTAACTGTACGAACAAAAAAGTAACCATTCAATACTCAAGGCCTCTTCAGATTGATCAAAGAAAAGAAGTCGACTAGTCATGTTTGTTGCTTATCAGTAGTTCTTATGGAAGCTGCCGGCGCCGAAATGCCGAGCGCCGCGCATTCCTCGCGGCGGCGGGCCACCCCACGCGCCGCCCCTCGTGAACTTGCCTCGGAAGCGACCTCGGCCGCCACAGTCTCTAAACTCACCACGAGCCGTGTGCGCGATTCGGCCGCCACGCCGCATACGCTCAGGCTCACCGCCTCCATGCAAATGTCGATGCGCGGGCGCTCCTCTAGACCCACCGACCATCCATTTATCCTCTGAAGACGTGCGTCGCCAAGGCTTGTCGAACTGATTCCCCCCCGGCAATGGAGAGTCCACCATGTCGTATACCATTTCGTTCAATCCATCCATGAATGGGTGGTTTTCCAGGTCAGCCGGGAACGGCGGCGGAGGCAGAAGACCCTTTTTCGGCTTTATGTACTCACCACGCGGCGACGTCGACGACGGCGTCGCATCCTCATCACTCATATCCATGTCAATGCTCTCATTGTTATCGCTATGCGACGTGTGACCAGACAGTGACCTGCGATATTCTTTACCCCGTCGCGGAAACACCTACACAATTCAAGTTTAACCTCAAAATTAACCATTTTCATCGTCCATGGAGAGCTCTTACATGTTCGGCGTGCCAGTCATTCAAGGGCAGGTCCTTTATCGTATTCACATCTTCAGTCTCTTTGGGAGATCCAGTCAGACTAATTAAATTCCTATGATCTATATCTTTCTTATCTGAAAACAAAAGAAACATAAAAATTCCCTAGAAAATCACCAAACCAGCGATTAACTTACCGGAATTGTTATTCATACCAAGTAATATTCTATGATCGACGTCCACAGCCCCAGGGATACTTTGCCCGTCGTGATATTCGATCGGCGTCAAGAAAGATTCCTTGTCAGCGGCGGGAGGACTCGCTGGTGTTTCAATAGCACTTGGCGGCTGCTCCCAGTCTTGGTTCTCCCACGTTTCGACCTCTTCCTCAGGGTTATACTCGTCGCCTTTGTACCCTGCATAAGCTCCGTTATTCGGGTTGTAATCGCCGCCAGGGCCCG